>PVKM010006003.1:0-45734 GCA_004027735.1 Carollia perspicillata | reverse complement strand
ATGTCTTCCTAAGTAAAGACAAATTGAACATTTAAATTATTAACATAAATCTTACTGTTCAACTTCATATTGTATCACACCAATTTTAAAAGCAAATACAAGGTGATTCAATGTGAGTATAGAAGCACTGAAATTACACAATTCACGTTTCATGCAAAGTAAATGCATATGTCTTTTGTTCTGACCAGAACAGTGGAAACACAGCACAAAACTAATCAACTGTTTTAATTTCACTTCTTGGTATATGGTCTACCAACACTCTCTACATTTGCTCTAGCCTTTCCTTTCCTTTCATGTCATCATTTTCAATGGAATTGGTTGGAAGTAACTGGCAGGACCTCAAGTAACAAGAAAGGATGTGATAAGGTTCTGTGGACATTCTTCGAAAACCATTGCTTTCTGTGTTGGAGGCAGGTTCTGGTTTGAACAGAAAATGTGGCCTCTTGGGGCTGTCAGAGCCCCTGCAGACTCAATTCTAGACATAACGTGTAGCTTGTTATCACTCTGAGTCTTGTGGATGCATCGCGAGTCCACCAGAATTCTAGGCTCCTGGGGCAATGAGACCCCTCCGTGTTAATGGGGTGAAAGGAACTACAGGGAATTTGCATATTAAGCACGTTGCTTCTGCTCACTAGCATGCTCCAGTGTACCACTGGGCCTCACTTACAAAACACAATTTCAAAGATAAAGTCAGGAATTTTTAGGCAGGAGCAGTGGAACATCAAGCCAAGTGCAGGGTGCTTCCGAGGGCAGGCAGGGCTCTGTGTGACTGACTGCTCAGATTGTATTTGCATAAAGCTGGCCCTGCTTAAAAGGACAAGTTCTGCTGGCAGAAGTGTTTGCAAGGATCAGGAACTGGGGTCGTGGTTTGTACCAAAAATGATTTCTTTTTGGTTTTATTTTAATTTAGATTTTTAAAGTTGAGGAGCTCATTTTTATTTAGAAATGTTATCACTTTTGTAATTAACCTCACATTACAAGCTAAATCATCTCCTGTCTAGATTAATTTGAGGAGGGAAATACCGAGCTGGGTGAGGTGCAGGACTGGCAGCTGGGGAAGTCAGAAATCCCTGAAAAGCTGTCAATCAGGCTTGTTGTTGGAGCAGAGGGAAAAGCTAACTGCCTGGTTATCAGATCTGGGATGGCATTGTGAGACTGGGTTGTCCTGGAGGCTGGGAAACCAGATGGGTGGGGCAAGTGAGAAGGAAAGGGGGCAAAACAGACCCTGGGGATTTTCAGCAGAGGCAACTGGTGGCTGTGGTGGCTGGGGAGCCACAGGAAGGTCACGGCAGGCATCCAGGCTGGCCAAATCACAGAGTCAGAGCTTGTTGTGGGCAGTGAGTTTAAAGCATAGGACACTACTTTCTGGGGAACAAGCGCAGAAGGTCAAGCAAGGCTGATTCCATCTCCTAGAGGAACTAGAGGAGATGAAGGCAAGTGCTCAGGAGCTCTGAGGACAATGTGGGCACTGGTAGAAAAGGCAGGTGTTTGTTTGTTGTAGGAAGCAAGGCAAGAAGGACTCCCGGCCCTGGATCTGGGATCTAAGGTCTGGGCAGGACCATCCACAGGCTCAACAGGTGAGTCCCAGGGGCTTAATGGTTCTTGTAGTTCTCTGACCACGGGATTAGTTCCGGTGCTGAGGAAGAGCAGGGTGGTCCCAGCTGCGGGTTTGGAAAGATGCAGAAGTGGGGAGCTGGGGGAGCTCTTACCTTTTGTGCACCGTTTCTGCTGGAATGCAATGGTTTGCTTCCTGATTTCTATTCTGTATGCTGGAAAAAAAATTGGTCCTTTCCCCAAAGAAAATGTAGTTGCAAATGATTCTGAAACATACATTCATGTTAGATGATTAATCAATTCTAAGGGCATAGAATTCATCTAATTCTGGGCTGGTCCTTTCCCCTCAAGAGTCCTAGTGCTTTAAGCCTTGTACACGTGAAACACAAACACTCAGACAAAAATTCACCAAGCAACTTGACAAACTGCAAATCAATCAGTCAATCAATCAATCAATCTCTGGATTGGAATTGGTTACCAAACATTAAATCTTACAGTAATTTCCAAACTATAGCCTGTAGTCAAAGTTTGCTGTGCTCAATCAGATGGCGCCCCTCTTAGGTGACTGGGCACAGGTAATGTGACCTGTCACACTTCCTGCAGCTCTGACAGAGGCCAAGGTGTTGTGATTCCCCATCACCTGAGGCTAGGATCACTTCAGGATTCATCGCAGTTCTGGAATGTTCCAGCTGCAGATAATTGCACTTCTTTTTAGCCAGGGATCCAGAGGTGTCTTGTCACATAGGGCACAAGGCTGCTGTGTGTGGGTTTGTGGGGCTGAGTGATGAGGGAGCCTACATTTCCAAAAATGATCTCTCATTTTCTGACTTTAGCGACTGTAGTGCACCTTAATTATTCACATATCCGTTGGCTTCCAAATCACGACTCCTGCATCTGTGTTTTGCCTCTTTCTTTCTATAATCCATGAGGTTTTGTGCATCTTTGGGAAACCCAAGCAACAACCTTTCTTGGGAAAGGCAAGGGCAGGCGGTTTGCATTCTTTGGCATTTCCCTGAAGTGGTCTGTAGATCTGATCTAGCGACTTAGTTTCTCATGTATAATTAATTGAGAGCATGCCCACAGCTCGTACTAAGCTCCCTTATTTGCACTGTGAAATTAGCAGATCCGGGCCTGGTCTGTCAGCCAATCAGAATTTCCGAGGACAGATAACACAGGTCATGAATGAAGATTGTGTCTTGACAGGCCTTGAAGGGAAGTGAAAATAACCAGGTTTTGATTTGCACCTATGGTCACTGCAGGCTCTGAAGGATGTCATTTTTAGATATTTCCTGTGTTTTCCTTTAGAGTCACAGTACGTCAGGCTCAGCTAAATGAAGAACTAAATTAAAACTGTCATTTCAGCTCATAAATAACAGATGTCTAATGCATTTAATTATTTATAGTCTTGAATCTTTCAAAAATGAAAATGACTATACACATTTTTAATGGAGTTCTTGGTAATTTGCCGCCTGACTGATAAGATTTGCTGATAATCTTGGCTTGCAAACATGAAAAATAAAACTGAGCCTGACTCATTTATTTCACGAGACTGCTTCTTTGCTCCCTTGTGGCTTTAACGAAATTTAAATTAAAGTGAAATCTAATCACAACAAAGTGATGTTCACATATTCATATTAATAATTGAGTTTTCTGAGATCATGCAGTAGGCACCTGGATGCCGGAGACTTTTGCACTGCCCGAAGGGTCAGTGCTTGCTCTCCGACTGTCTCCTTGCTGGGAGGCTGTGACTGGACTGGTCAGGGTTTGACAGAGGAAACTGTAACACATGGTCCCTGGGCATACCTCCTGGATCATATTTGCAAGTTTGGTGAGGACTTAATGCTGGTTTGCAAATGGTCCCAGTACATAGAGGTCAGGAAGAGACCAAAGGAAGAGGCAGACAATTCCAGAGTGGTAGTCAGTGGATTTAATCAGCAAGGGAACTTACATATGAGGCTAATTTTGGATGGCCAAAAGATGAGTAGATCTCTGCACCCCCGTGACAGAATCTTAAAAGTTTATGTAGAGGCCCTAACTGGGTTCAGTCCCATGTACTGTCCAGATGGCCTCAACAAGACATTGCTCTCAAGTCTGCGTCCCTGAAAATGTCTCCCACGGTGGGAACGGTGGGCAGAATGTGCATTCCGAAGACTGGGAAGGGAGTGAGAAGCCCCCGATTACCAGGGTCCAACTGGTGGGTCAATCAGCAGTCACGTCCCCTTGATGACCTTTTCCAGCACCTAAGTATGGCTTTAAAAAACCAATTTTGTGACTTCAGCAACAACAGGAAGTACCCTTCTACCCTAGAGTATTTATCTTTTTATTTGGGTGAAAAATCATTCAGGTGTTCATTAAAACTCCAAGATGACTTAAATTTACACTAAGGTATTACTGGCTATGTCAGATCCTGAGAGTGACTTTTATTAATAGGAGAGAAGAAAAGAATTAGGATGCTTCTATTATTTGAGTAATTACTTTCTTGGTGGACAAAAATAAACATTTACTTTCGGCTAGTGGTATAATGAAAAGTGAATTAATTTGAGGGTTATGAAAACCTAAGTTTGAGTCTTGGTTATAACAATTATAAGCTAGTGTCCTTGGGAAAGTAACTTAGAATCTCTAGGGCTCAGTTTCTTTACTTCTAAACTTGACATAACAATACTTGCTTCCCAGGGATGTTGTACAGAGTAAATGAGGCAACATAGGAAAAACACCTGTTCTTAGAAGGTATACCAGAAATATTAAGGATGTTCGTGCTTGGCTGGGAAAAAAGCAAAAAATTGTTTATTAGTGAAAATAGTTATATTAGTTGTTCCCTGTGGTTCTTTTCAGCTAAGGTACCTGCACCCCCTGCTCCCCAGTCTTGTTTTACTTTTCAAACTTCTTCACTGACTTCTCAGTTCCTAGGGTTTCCCTTTGGGGCTTCCCAGGATCATTTTACTAGTCATTGCTGCTCAAACGTGTGCTTCGGAGCCAGGCTGTTGGTCCCCCTGCTCAGAAAGCTTTCCCCAGCTTGTCCACAGTCATGTGTGACCCCCACGTGTCACTGGTCCATCTCAGAATTAATGGCATGTCCCAGAGGTCCTGGGGTGGCCAAACCCCGCGTCTCACTCCCGAATGCTGGCGGGGGCCAGGAGCTCCAGGGAGAACGTGGGGCCTGTGGTAAAGGGAGAGGTCACGCCTGCGTAAAATGGTGCGGCGCCTGTCCTGGCTCCGGGCGAGTGCTGCTGTGCGCAGGCGAGGGCCCAGCGTTGCCGGGTCTTTAGGTTTTTTGAGAAAACAGATACCAAGGCATTTTTGTAAAAACTTCCAATTTTTAATGGTGGTAAGCTATTCACATTAAACAAAACGAAACAAAGCCCGTGAGGATCCCTGCTGTGCCGTCTGCACGTAGCAGGCCTGTGGCCTTCCTGTGCTGACCTGTGGGCCTCAGGGTGTCTCACTGGACGACTTCTGGTGCCGCCCACCTTTCAGGGGCCTTAGACCTCCTGGGAGTGGCTACGATTTCTCCTTTAGTAGCTATGAAGATTTCTTTCTTTCTCTCATGGAGTTCATGACATTTTGATCCAGCCATCTGGTTCCTATAATGATATTTGTATCTATTTTATGACCATAAAAAAAGAGCTATTGAACCTAAAAAATCAAGTGAGGCCTTTAACTCTCACTTCATCTCTGACTTGCAAGCCCTCATCCCCCTCCATCCCTGAATCTCACTCGACCCCCAAGACTCCCCAGAGGTAAGGAGTTCAGAAATAAGAATGTCTGTGGTGCACAGATCTTGCATTTTCATGGTTTAAATTTTAGGCCTTGTGAAATGACTCAGTATTAAAACAAAATATCCTGATTAAGATCTGGAAGAAGTGAGTGTTCTTAGGTCTGCTTTCTCCTGGCAAAGGTTGTTCCTCAAAGACTGGAATATATCAGTTTACTGTTCCTTTTTCTGAAACTTTGAACAGCTAGGTTTTGGAATTGTTTGAACTTTGAAAATATAACATATATACCATAGAAGACCTCCAGGACAGTCTGGGACAGCACATAATAATCAAATATATCAGCATGTCGATAGCAATATGTGATTATTTATAGTGACTCGGGTAAATAGAGACCATAAATAGCCACGTATCAGGCCAAGCCAGGTTTGAATGCCAAATGAACGTCTGTCTTGGGTACCTCACTAGGAAGAGGTGGAAGGAATTTCCCCCTTGCCCATCAGCCTCCTCTTCCTCTTTCCAGCCCTTGACCCTCACAGGAGTAAACAGGCCTCTGTATTTCTACCATGTTATTAAGGTAATGTCTGGATGCTGGTTTCAGCAGGGGAAAAAGCACCTGGGAGAGGGGGAGCAGTTGCAAGTTCCATAAGGATGGATGGGTGAATGGATGCCTGGTCTCATGCTGGCACGATGCCTCTAAGACAGCAGGATCTCAGAGCGCACCTCCCGGGGCTCTGAACTGGTTGGTAACTCACTGTGGTGGTGTTTAGAGCCCAGCTTACTTATCGTGGAGGGAGTGGCATTGGGATCTGCTTAAGCAAAGTGCCATAGACCAGCAGCCACTGAAGAAGGCTTGACAGAACTACTGTGAGGCTGAGAAAGGCAAGGGCAGGGAAGGCAGTCGATCCATCCTTCTCAGAGAGGGGGTCAAAGGCCTTTCTTTGTGGACTGTGTAAGTGCTTGGTGCCCTTGAACCATCCAAGTGAGAACAGGGGGCACCTAGAAGGTTCCATTGGACTTGGAGCAGTCTTGAGAAAAGCAAATGTGATCTTCCTTGCATCTGAAGACTGAAGCACTGTTTATAATTACTACAAGCGATAAAACTGATATGATATAAAAACAATTATATCCAAGTTTCAAGAATTAAAGTATTATCTGACCTATGTAATCATGTGGTCAAAAAGGGAAAGGAATAAATTGATTTAAGTTATGATATGGTGAGGAGACATTAGACATCTAAAGAAGGATTGGAGGGGAGATAACAGGAAGAAACAAAGCTGTGGAAATGCAGGGGGTCAGAGGGAGCCACTCCACAGGTTTACCAGGGGTCAGCTACCTTCTAGACAAAATCGTAGTTAATCAGTGGTTTCCAGTTGAGCATCCTTTGACCCTAGAGGTCAATGCATATTGTGCTGGGACTCTGAGCAATTTTCTGAATCTCTAAAAGATAGAAATCTTGCATTTCCTTCTGAAATGGCTATATGAGCTGGCATGAACACCTGTCTCTTTTGCTTTGGTTATATCATGTGAATATGGGAACAGTGTTTACCCACAATCAGAAGCTCTGTAGTTTTTTTTTATCCTCACCCAAGGACATGCTCATTGATTTTAGACAGAGGGAAAGGGAGGGATAAAGAGAGGGAGAGAAACATTGATGTGAGAGAAACATCGATTGGTTGCCTCTTGCATGTGCAGGACTGGGGACCAAATCTGCAAACTAGGCACGTGACCTGACTGGGAATTGAACCCGTGGCCTTTTGGTTTACAGGATGATGCTCCTAACAACTTAGCCACACCAACGAGAGCTGTGAAGTTTTTTAAAATAGAGACTGTTACAGTTTACTTATTTAAATTTTTAAAAAAACTTATTAATATGGGAAAGTGAGACATAGATTTGTTGTTTCACTCATTTCTGCATTCATTGGTTGATTCTTGTATGTGCCCTGACCAGGGATTGAACCCACAACCTTCATGTATCAGGGATGATGCTCCAACTAACTGCACTGCCTAGCCAAGGCCAGAAGGTGTGCAGAGTTTTGAGGCATATCAATGACTAATAGAAAAAATGGAGGTGAGGGAGACAAGTAATGGCCCAACAAATGTAGTTTCTTTGCTGGCAAAAATACTGCCAATACCAGCATTACATAGGGAGGCTTTATAAAAGGCTGCATCTGGGAATGGCTGGGAACCCCTGCAGACATGGTTCTGTCTCCCACACTCTTTGAGACTGGGTAGCCAGTTATTTTCTGTGCCTTACTGTCCAGGTGAATGGCATCTGTTTCTGTGGGCTGTGCACGTGGGTGGCAGCCAACTTCCCCCCATGGAGCTGTTCTTTAAATCATAAAATCAAGAGAGGCTTCTGTTTTCAGAGGCGTGGAAGATTCTCATTTTTTGTAATGAATGTTTAATCATTCAGGTTCTCACCAAGTGAACTCGAACCAGTCAGTCCTCCTGTAGCTTTGCTGACACAGGACTCTGGCTCTCTGACTTTTTCTGCTTGATCTTCATCATCTGCATCCTCCTCCGGCCATCTGTGGGTACCTTCTTCTCTTCCTCCATATACATATCTTTGGCTCCTGTTCCTACTACTCTGCCTCCCAGTCTGTCCTGCCCCCGTCCCCCCAGTCCTGGTCTATTAGCATTTCTCCTCGAAACAATGGTTCTGTCACTATGGAGCTACCACTATGTTCTAGGGATGATGCTGGCTCCTGTGCAAAGTTCCCTGTAAAGACTAGTTGCTGAGTAATATTGATCTCTTTCTGTATTTTACACTGACTTCTTATGCAGAATAAATCTCATTTCACCCTTTCCATGTTAGGTCATGTAATTAGGGCATAGAAAAATGTCATAGCTATGTGCAGTCTTCTGCACTGGCAGCTGGGTGAGGCGGAGTGTGCACACACACCATTGCAGATCTGTCCAAGGATTCCTGAAGGTGTCTGTGCACAGGGGAGTGGATAGCCGCATACAAGTAAATTCAGATCAAGGGTTGGAGAGGAAAGGGAGGTCAGAGCAGATTGACTTTCTTGCCATTAAAAATGGGAAATAGCATTTAAAGAATGAAGAGGGACCAAGGGCGTGTATGTTAAGAGGAGCATCACATGCAAGTGAAATGTATTTTGAGACCGAAAGCAGGGGATTGAAGCAGGCTGTAAATAAACAGCATCCATTTTCAGACGAAAAGACGACAGCGGTCCCATCAGTCCCCCAAAGCATATCGACTCCGCAAACAGGTTTCACATTGACATTTGCCAGGAATGACAAAGGCAATAAAATGCCCCGCCAAAACCCAATCTGATTCCAGTAGTAGTGGTACTGATTTAACGATGTTTTTGCACCAGTGCCGAATTTCACAAGGCAATATTGGTGAGATGCTGCCCTTTCCAAACTTCCATGGAAATATTTTCCATCATTTTGACATTTCATTTAAAATGAAATATAGGAGATATTAAACATTCATGTTCATGACAGGTATTATTTGTTTGACTTTGAAATATACAGTGCACACGCTGTTAATGAACAGTGAGGGAAGTGTCAGCATCGTGTGCGCGTGCATATTCATGGAACACTTCCCGACTTCAGAAGAAAACAATTGCAGAATCAAAGAGGGCTGACCTTTCACGGTTCTAAAACCTATGAGTACGTGGTTATGAATAATTGAACATGGAATAATAAAAATGACCCTTTTTGGGGATAATTCAGGTAAAAGCAAAATGCCATGACGTTATCCTAGAAACACGAACCTCAATTATTTCTGAATTTGCATGAATTACACGAATATCTCACTTGAAACATTACCTGATGCAATCACATTACTTCATCCAACTGCCAGCACACCATCTGTGTTTCTCTGTAGTCGTTTCTCCACCCCGAGGACTGTGCATGCAGTCCTTGGGCTTGGAGGGAAAAGGGTCCCTCCCTTTGAATCGTCTATTTGTTTCCCATTTAGACGCCAGGAGGGAGTTGCCTTTCCCTGAGCTGGGAGACATGTTTTGTACGCTGCTCTAGGTGAAGGGAGGAAAGGGACCATTTTGTATGAATTACCACTGGCCCAAGAGAAGGTCCCAAACAGAGAATGGAAAGAAAACAGTAAGAAGGAGAACCTAGTTCCTCACTTATTAAGACCAGAATGGGTAGCCTTCTGTTTTCTCTTAACTAAAAACATGACCAAATTTATTATTATTACTTAAAAAAATTCAAGTGTTAAACTATTGCATTCTGGAGTTTTCTACCATGTAAAATTCTGTGAATACAACCTAGTTTTTGCACAGAATTCCTTGATAAATTACTGTATATTGCTGTGCGCAGTGCGCTCCAGTGTACAGTGTGAACCCGTGCTTTTGTGCATATTATACATGGGATTATGTGATCATTGTACCAATGTATAACACACATCCTTATTTCCCCCTCAACAATCTGGGCAAAAGTGTGCATTATGCACGGCAAAATACGGTAATTAGTTTCACTTATTCACAAATCCTTTCAGCGTGACTGCCACCTGCTGGGCACAAGGGAGAGATAGGTTTGGGCCTCACAGACCTTACAGTCTAGCGGGGAAAGACAGTGAGGAACTAGGAACTGTGAATGGTGAGTGATGCCACCAGTGGAGAGTGGGTTACTAGAGGGGTGCGTGACCAGCCCGGTCTGGAAGTTCTGACAGGGGCCTTTCTGGTGAGTCTTGAAAAAGGAATGGGAGATGGCCAGGGAGAGAAAACAGGCTCGAAGGCTCCCTGGGGAGATACCTTTCTAAGACGGCCTCCCAGCTGCCGAAAGGGTAACAACAGCATGGAGACACCAGGAGAGATTAGCTCACAGGGATTCGAGTGCTCATTCTGCCATTGATTAAGGAACAGAGAGGTTGAGATATTTGTTCAAGGTCACCCAGTCTGTTTTCTCATTTGCAATATCTGTGTGTGGGGAGTAGGGAGGAAGCCTGCAGGTTGGATTTAGTGGTCTGAAATTGTATATTTGAATACTCAGTAGTCTATGTTTGTATGTGAATATAAAGAATATTGTAGATCAATATTAGTGCTTTTATTTTTCCTCTCTAATATTTTCTTTCAAAATTACACAGAAACTGTGGACAATGGCACAAGACTATAAGCTCTAAGAGAAAAGGCACGTTATTCTTCTTGTTTACCACTGCCTAGGAGAGTTCCTGGCACATGGTGGGTATGTAATATGTAAATAAGGCAGAACAAATAAATGAATATTATTAAAAGTTAACAACTTACCTGTGAGTTAACATCATAATGTGAAAAGCCAGTTTGACATAATATTAGGGACCAGGCCCCTACCTACATTAGGTGAGGGTACAGGGAGGAAGTAAGGGGCATAGTGTCAACAAATATCAATCTTAGTGAAGTTTTTACTTTTCATCCAGGACTTTCATCATTGAGTATATATATGTTTTATGTCAGAAAGTTTAGAATACCTTTATTTTCAACAAAGCAAAGACTTTTCTGAGTAGGCTCTAAGTAGGAGAAGGTGATGAAAAGGAGCGGAAGACAAGAAGGTAGGTAGGGCGTTGGATTCACTACCAGAACAATACTAGAAAGGCTAGGAGTTCAAAGAAAGTCTCATTTCTGCCACTTCTAATATCTTTCTTATTTTTTATATCAAATCCACACTTAGTCAGATACTTCCTATACTTCCATCCCACCTCGTAATTCTAGCATGTGATTCCGTTCTGTTCTGCAGTTCCAGTAGGACTTTAAGACAGCAACCCGAGTGGACATAATATCTTTATGCTCATTCTGTAGCACAAAACCCTTTCAAAGATGTTGGCATTAGGATCTTACAGAGAGAGATCTGCATCTGCCCACCCTCCATATGAGATGAGATTTTCTTTATTCTGTAAATTAGGAAGTTGATGCATATGGCGAGGGGACCTCCCTGGGGTCCCAGAGTGGCTCAGTGCCTGTACACTCAAAGTAGATTATTCAAGGAAGGTTTAACGAAGAGATGACATATCTTCAAAGGTTTGCTCATGGTATAGGGAAAAATCATAAGAGGTGGTGCAGAATCCTAGAGTTACATTACAGGCAGTGGGGCTGTTACTCTGTCTAGGTCTGAAGACATGAAGCCATTAGCAGAACCCAGAGACAGAGAGGGGTGTACAGAGGGGGCCATCTGAAAGGAGCTAAGACCTTTGTGGAGGGACACAGTCACCCCTTTGTGACACCACAGGGGAAAGAAAGCCAGGGGAACAAATACCTCTGCTTCCTTCCTGCTGATGTGTTGCTGGCGCTCCCTGTCCAGCAAACCCAAGTGTAAGCCGGAGGCAAGCAGGTCCATACTCATCAATCTCCTGGCACTGAGCAGGTTGGGCAGGTGTGGACAGTGATCTGGGAAGCAAAGGAAGATGTCTGTCGCACCCAGTCTGAGGTGGGGCGGGGACTAGCCGTTACATCTCCCAGTCCCCTTCTAATTTCTTATCCACATTCCATGCTTTCCTCTGGGGAAGAGATTCACAACACCTGGCCCCAAACCACTTGCGAGCTCTCTGCTGTTTGATCCCTTTACCTGGTTAGGAAATGGAACTTTGGGTGGCTATGTCATTTATCCACTTATTATTCCTGCACATCCTTAACTTGGACTATTGACAGTTGACTGTATATCAAATAACTGATTCTCCTGACCATTAAATATGAGAATTTGCTTCCTTGCCTCAACTTCAAGGTGATTTTTGATACAGAACAACTGATTATGTACTTTAGCTGCGCACATCAGCATGTTGATTATGTGAAATCTCATAAGGAATTATAGTCAATGCCAATCACTGTGTAAGTGAAGGTCAAATCTTGCATGTTCTATTGGTGTCATCAGCATTTTTAGGATAAATCTTTAAAGTACACACATTAATATTGGGATACCTGTCAGCACTGAAGGCATCTGTGAGAAATTAAATGCCTGTGGACTGCATAAGAAAAAGTGTAGGGGAGAGAGAGAGAGAGAAACACCAGAGTCCTCATGCAGAAAATTGTGGGTTTGAACCACAAGGACTGTGATCAGCCAGGTTTTTAAAAGTGCTAAATGTAGCTCAGAGTTAGTCAAAAATAGTGCTTCTAAATTTTGAATTCTCAGTGAGCAGCTGTGGAAGCCTGCATGCACGTACGTGCACATGCACTCACACATTGCTGGAGCTCAGTTTAAAACTGGAGCCGGGGATGCATTTGTAAAGGCTATATATATTGTATGATGATTAAAAAAGCAATTCCTCTGCATGAAGACAAGCCTGGGTTCAAATGCCAGTTCCACCACTTGCTTAGCTGCGTTGTTTTCCTGAACCTCAGCTTCCTTCTGTGTAAACTAGGAATGATAACAGTCCTCTTTGCCTCCTGGAGTCTGTAACAGTTAGCTTTTGCCACAAAAGATGGCATAGAACCTCTCAGTGGCATAGAATAGCAGGGTCATAGAACACTCATTGCTTATGTGTCTGGGGCCACATGAATGCTAGCTAGCAGCTCTGTTGATCTTGACTGGGCTTGATTATTTTTCTGGGTGTCGACTGGCTTTGGCTAATCTAAGATCGCCTCCTCTGGGATGACTTGGGTGACTGGGTGCCATGTGTCTTTCATCCTCTAGCAGGCTAGCTTGGGCACAGTCTCGTGGTGATGGCAGAGGGCAAGAACAGCAAGCAGAGGCACAGAGGCACTTTTCAAGGCTCTGATTGTTTATGGTTGCTAATATTCCATTGGCCAAGGCAACACTGCTGCTAAGCCCTAATTCAGAATGGGAGGGCACTCTGAAGTTGCATGCAAACTGTGGATAGAAGGAGAGAGGAAGAGTTAGAGCCGTTAATGAAGTCAATCTATGGCAGGATAATGAGGTTTAATGAGCTAACACTCAGCAGGTACTCAGCATGGGGTGACCATTTTTTTTTTAATCCTTACCTGTGGATATGTTTGATTTTAGAGAGAGAAGAAGTGGGGGTAAGGGGACAGAGAGAGAGAGAGAGATCAATGTGAGAGAGAAACATTGATCAATTTCCTCCTGTACAGGCCCTGAATGGGCATCAAACCCTCAATCTAGATACTGTGCCCTGACTTGGGAATCAAACCTGCAAACTTTTGGTATATGTCCAACCAACTGAACCACCTGGCCAGGGTGCATATGGTGATCATTTAATAAACAGTAGTTGTTATTACTATCATTCCCTATTCACATCCAAACTAGCATCTATCAAGGTCTTTTTATTTCTGAGCTGGTCTTTGTGTGTTACTTTATGACCTTATAGAAATTGTTGCTTAAAACAGAATAAAGAAATTTGAGCTCAAAGCCTGGCTATGAAACGAACTCTTGATACACCCGTATTGTGTGATGTGGTGAGAAGCAGTGATTGCTGGGAGTCCAGACACTGGTTTGAATACTTTGACCACTTTCTGGTCTTTGATTTTGTATATTTCTTCTCCTCAATCTCTTCAGCTGCAAAATAGAGATAATTGTATTTATCATGCTGGGTTTTTTGAAGATTAAATAAGAAAAATATGTAAAATATATTTTAAATTATAAAATGTATTTCTCAAAATTTGTCACAGTTTGTGTTTAATAAATGCTAGTTATGATTATTTATAACCTTAGTAATCTATGTTTGTAGAAAAATTAGGAAAACAATTACCAAATTTACACTATATAGGATAATAACTATTACTATATTAATTAGTTTACCATAATTTTCTATGCATATATTTTCAATATTAGTATTAGATTACTTATCCTAACCTATAAACCATTTTTCTTACTTAATATAACATAATACCCTTCCATGTGAACAAACAGAGATCTACAGAAACACTTTTAATAGATATATTTTATCAACTTCATGGATATATTCTAATTTATTGAACCAATACTTTATTGTTGAAGTTTTAGACTGTTTCCAATTTTTCACCATATCAATGACACAGCTATGACTATCTTTTTATATCTTATATCAACTTGTTTCTTTAGGTTAAAATTTTGGAAATAAAATTGCAGGATGAAATGATATTCACTTAAAATTTTTTTATGAGCAACTATGACAAACACATAGGAAAGCATACAAAATCTAAGGGTACAGTTTAGCGAATCACCATAAACATTCACATAGTCACCGCCCAGCTCAGGCACCAGAACGGTGCCCGTCTGCAGAAGCCTTCCTCTGTGTCCCGTCAGTCGTGACCCCTGCCTGTTCCCTGAAGGGAATGCCGTCTGGACCTTCAGCAGCATACTTTAGGTTAGCCCACTCTTGAGTTTCATGCAAATGGATTCATAGCATATGCATTCTTTTAGCGTGGTCTTGTTTTCAATCAATATTCTGTGAGATTCAAGCATATTGTTCAACATAGAAATAGTACACTCATTTTCAGTGTATATTATTTCATTTTATAAATATATAGTTGATATGTTTTACTGTTGTTGGACAACCTGGGTCATTACCATTTGGACTCTTAAGAATAATGTTGCTACTATAGTACATGTATGTGCTTTCTTGGTGTGTATGTGAGCGCATATCTGTTGGGTGTGTATATTTCCAGGACTGACTTGTTGGATGCACATAAAATATGTGTATCTTCCTCTTAGTGGATAGTGTCAAACTCCTCCACCATGATTGTTCTAAATGACACTCCCACCTGCAGTACCTGAGAGTTCCTATTCGTTCCACATTGTCTTTAGCACCTGGCATTTAAAAACCTAGCCATACTCATGGGTGCATTGGTATCTCATTGTGGTTTTACTTTGTATTTCTCCGATAACAATGAGGTTGAAGGTGAACACTACCTCATATATTTACTTGAGCCATCTGGACATTCTGTCTTCAGATGTTCTTGTTCAAGTCTCTTCTCATTTTTCTGCTAGCCATCCGACTTTTTAAGAAATTGATTCATAGGCATTCCTTTTAACTCTGGATAAAGCGCTTTGTTGGAAAACATGTTGCCAGTATATTTCCCTACACTTTAGTTTGCTATTATATTCTTTCATAGTCTTTTTATTAACTTAAGTTTCTTAATTCAAAGATAGTTAATTTATCATGCCCATCTTCCTTCCTTTTTATTATTTGTGTTTTGTAGTGTATTCGGGTTAAGAAAACCTTCCTGACTTAGAGGACAATAATCTATACTGTATTCTCTTTAACGATAGTTTTCTGTTGTTGTTTGTCTTGTCTGTTGTTACATTTGGGCTTACAGTCTACCTGGGTTCGAGTTTGTGCAGGGTGAGGTAGCAGTCAAAATTGCATTGTCTTCCGTATGGACTTTCCATTGTCCCAAGACCCTTCAGTGACAGTGTTGTCTTTCCCTGCTGCTCTGGCGCCACCTTCAGTTTAAAGTAGTGTCTGCATATGTGTGTATCTGTTTCTGGGCTTTCCATTCTGTTCCATTGATCTATTTGTCTATGAACCTTAGACTCTAGAGGACATTAATTTTTTAAAAAGGTTTTTGTCACATATTGAAGGAGGTTATTTATTTGCTATTTTTTAAAAAAGGTAATAGGTTCCTTGAAGCTACTTTTCTTACAGAAAGTCAGACTGATTCTGAAAAGTTTCCTAGTTGTCTGAGCTTTAAGTAAAATTGTAGAAACAAGGTCAGTCACTGACAATTCATATTCTCTTTATCTACGTTCCGTCTTCCATTCCTTGTCCTTTGAAAGATCTCCATTGTCTCTGGGAAGCTACCATCTTTCTATCCTATTACCTTCCTTCAACTGGAGGTCAGAAAACTGTATAAAGACAAACAGAATCATAATTATAATAACCCTTTCCAGAGACCTTTACATTTGAAAACAGTCTCCTTAGAACAAATGTCTCCAAACCAGAAGTAATGGATTTTTCCTGGTAGAATGTTAGAATGATAAAGGGGTCACAGGTGGTTGATTTTTTCATCTGTCACACGGTGAAGTAGGACTGGGTAACATCTAGTTTCAGTGTCAACAGAGGTGACATAATTTGCTCAAAGTCGCCTAATTAATGGGTGTGAAAAAGAAACAATAATCAGTAGTAGAAAACATATTTTTGAGTTTTTTAGGGGAGGTCTTTTTAGTGATTTTAAAATTTTTAAATGAGTCATAGTTTATTCAGTTTCCTCCCAAAATGAGCTCTTTTCTTAATTATTATGGAAAGCAAGATTAGAATTCAGTCTTTCATTTAAAATTTTTTTAAGTAAAAGTGAAAAGACAGAAAGGCCTTAAGGTAGACCTTCCTTCAGTAAGACAATACTTGTCCCCCCCCATCTGGCGCCTTTAGTGAAATGTCTTATGTGCTGCCCCCACCCCACCCGCGCTGATTGTGACCCTGAGGTAATGTCTTAGCTGCTTGGGTCACTGTCTACAGAGGAATCCTTCTGGTGAAGACCCTGTGTTATTTCAGGGACACAGCCCCGTTTCCTAACTCTGCCCTCTTCTCCCCTGCCCCTGCCCTCCCCCAGCAGCCCTGTCCCTTGGGTCCTCATTTCCCAGCCACAGTACCTTCTCAGCATATCCGATACTCAGTAACTTGCAGACTTGGGTTTCCTTCAGGTCATAGGGGATTTTTTTTTATTGAGGTAAAATTTACATAACATAAAATTAACTATTTAAAGTGTACAATTCAGTGACGTTTAGTACATTCACATTGTTGGGCAACCATGACCTCTATCTAATTCCAAAACATTTTTATCCCCTGAAAAGAAAACCCCTATCTATGAAGCAGCCATTCCCCACCCTTCCTCCCTCCAGCCCCAGAGAACCACTAATCTGCTTTCTGTCTCTACGGTGGCTATACCTATTCTGGATACTTCATATAAATGGAATCATATAATATGTGAGCAACCTTTTGAGTCTGCATCTTTTACTTAGCAAAATGTTTCTGAGGTTCATTCACATTGTAGCATATAGCAGTCCTCCATTCCTTTCTATGGTGTCATGATATTCCACCAGAAGCACATGCACACACATACACACACCCGCATTTTGTTTATCCTTAGTCTGTGGATGGACATTTGGGCTGTTTCTATCTTTTGGCTACAGTAAATAGTGCTAATATGAATATTAGTGTACAACTATTTGTTCGAGTACCTATTTTCAATTATTTTGGGTCTATACCTAGGAGTGGAATTGCTGGGTCAGATAGCGATTCTAAGTTTAGCTTTTTGAAGAATGGCAAATCTGCTTTCCATGGTGCCAGCACCATTTCACGTTTCCACCAACAGTGTAAGAGAGTTCCAATGTCCACAGCATGAAAATAAAAGCACAGCAGTTTGATGCCCCTGCATCTACCTTGCTCCGTCATGCTGAGGTTCCTCCCCATCTTGGCCATCACCCCTTTGACCGCCCAGACCTATGGCATACGTCTGTCTGCCCCTGCTGTTTTTCCCAGGCCAGGGGTTTTTCAGCTTATATCTTCCATCTTGGTCCCACTGTGGAATGTTAACAATCCTGCCCCAAGGCCACCAGTAGCCCAGAGTGGCAGGCATGATCTCCTCTACCTCTAGATTAATTCAGAGGCCAGGAATAGTGACTCACTATTTTTAGTATATACTCATGAACCACAAACAAGTTTTTAAGGGGGAAGTGCAGCCACTAACTGTGAACCTCAGCTTTCTGTTTGAGTAAGTGAATACCTTGAAAAAATGTATTTTCAGTACCTAGTGAGAATGTGCTGTTTCCTGTGTAAATAAGCGTTCTGCAGGAGAACCAGACTGCGTGTGCCTCTCTTCCGTTAGTGCCGTCCCGCAGCGGGTAAGGGAGTTGGGGAAGGTCTTGTGGGGAGAGCTCACACTGAGAATTCAAGGATCAGGTTCTATAGTCCTGTCGTCACCACGTAGAGGTGTGGTCATTGTGGTGAGCTCCTCACTTATCTTTTCATTTACGCCCAAATCATTTTGGCAAGCTCTCAGGGCCACACGAGCTGCTTTTACTCTAAATGTTTCCAGCTGTCCTTAGATGTGATCTAAGTATATTTCCACAGCGCTGCCTGCTGAGCCTTCCTCATACTCAGAAATACCCATGAAAGTTGAGAATCAACACCTCTTCTCCTTGCTTCCCATCTCTGATTGTATCAAACAAATGAAAGGTAACAAACAGAAGATTGGGATGCAGCAAACTGGGATAAAGTTACTCTGGGCTTTAGACTGACAAAAGTTTTTCTTTTCTCTGACCAGAGGACTGATGAAGGTGACTTTTTCTTTCTTTAGAACTGGGAAAGCCATGGTAATGGCTACATTGGTTTTAAATTTGAACGTTTTCTGGTGCCAGGGTGATTGAATAAAAATGACCTATGGGGGTGGGTTACGGGGTGGAAGGATTAATTAAGGAAAAAAGAGAAAGGACTCATGGACATGGATAACAGTGTGGTGACTGCTGGGGGGAGGGGGCTAGAAGGGGACTAAATGGGAATGGAAAAAATTACAACAAAGATTAAATTAAAAAAGAAAAGAAAAAAAAAACAAAAGAATGACTTACGAGGCTGGTTAAAAATATGGATTCCATTAGTTTACCCTCTGAAGTTTGGATTGGGACCCAGGCATCCATTCGTATTTTCAAAAAAGCCTTGTGCTATAATTCCTTTTTTTAAAATTATTTTTTATTAGTATACATTTTTAAATTTTTTATTGTTATTCATGTACAGTTTTCTGTCTTTTACTCCCATCCCAGTCCACACCCCTGTGCTCCCCACCTCCCTCCGATTTTGTGCTACAATTCTAATGCACAGCCAGGCTTAGAAATCTCTAAGTTCTAAGGTTTACTCCTGAATCAGCAAGATAATTGAACTCTATTTGAGTGAACAACATTTATCCACACAATTTGTGTACTAATACTGTTCTTTGTGTATGTCTTTTTCTGTGTACCTATAAGATTGAGGGCAGTGGCTATTATTTATTTTTACAGCCTCCATAACATTGAGTAGGTATTAAAAGTTATTCAATTAAACGAGAAACACTGTGTACATTTACTGAGCCCATATGAAGGCACTGGTGTGTCAGCTCTACACCGATGTGAACTTCATGGGTGACTTGTTCCCTTGTTGGATTTTACTTTCATGATAGGACTTCTTCCTCTTGCTTTTCCCTCTTCCCCCCTTTCCTCCTCTATTCCGTGTTGTATTCTTGCTGTAAAGAACTGCACGGCATGTTCTTAGGCTTAAGTTCCTTAATTGCAAAGTCCCAGAAGAAACTCAACTTGGCGTGATTGACTGGTTAGTTATTTCAGCCAAGGAGGATTAGAAAACTCTTGTCTCTAGCCTCTCAGGCCTTGGTCCTTTTCACTAAGCCAACAGTTCTGCCTCTCTTCCACCCTGTGAATAAGAGCAAGTTTTCTTGTGCCTCCTTCTCATAAACCCAGCCCTTCTGCAGCACCCTCTCTTCCTAGGGAGATGGTCGGTTTGAGCCTTTGGGGTTTTGCATCACTGACTGACTGAAGTTGCAGAGATAAAGGCAATGAAGCAAATGTTATCAAGGCTTCCTTTAAGCTCCTAGTAAATGGATTTACATGTAGCAGCTAGGGAGCCAATGGAAACAGTAATTGACCCTGCTGACCACCTCTGATTATTCAAGGTGCAGTAATCTCCAGGGGCCTCGTTCATCTCTTTGCTGGAGTCTTAGCCGACTGCACAATAATTACAGGGAATTCAAGTTAAGGCTTAAAAAGATTTGTTACTGGCTAGTGGGTACCACTGGCTTATTAAAATCCAACACACTTATAATTAGTATAAGTCAGCTACAAGTAACCTCTTGTTAAAATGCAAATTATTAAAACATCTTATTACCAAATAAAAGTTTTTAAAATATTAGGGATTCCAGCCACCAGAATGTGTGGTGAACTTGAAAAGCTTGGTGCCAATTATGTGCTTCACTAAATTAAAATGAATGGGTGTTATTAATAAAGACTCCAATGATCTACTCTGCCAGCCCAGCCTTTTACCACCTCACATTTCATTAGGAATAAACTTTTCAATTAAGATCTGTCTTCCCGCACTTACCAAATTGAGTTCTCCAGACTCACGATTCAGTCACAGAAGCTGGAGGTGCACAGCAGGGACCGCGGTGGGAGCAGGGGTGGTAGGTGGCGCCCCGTTCGCCACGACAGCCTGCCAGTCTCCAACACAGGAGTTCATTCCAAGTAATGTGGTCCCTTGTCTAGGTCCCTGACTTTGAGTAATTTATTCAATAAAGCGGTGCAATGTAAAGAAAAGTAAATGAAGATGTTTACACTTGATAGCACTTATAGACAAAAATTGCAGTGAAACTGTTGTTGACTGTTTTGGTAAGGGGGGAATAGATAGGAATAAAAATATTTAAAGACATTATTATTCTCAGCTTCGTTTATCTCATGAAGAGCTTTTCCATGCAAGTAAGAAAATATTCAGTCTGAAATTCTTCCTAGAAACTAGATGGATTTGCTAATGTTTGACATTCTATTTTATAAGTAACTAGAACTATAATTTAATTCATGGGCCAGCATTTCTCAAAAAAAGACTCAGTAGTACATTTATTCTGATTTGGTGGTCTCTTTAAAGTGGCATAATTATCTGGGGGGTCCTTCTCCACCTCATCTTCTTTCTTTACCTTGAATTCACCTATCTTTCCAGGTGACTCAGAGTTATCAAGAAATGCAATGGCAGAGCTGCTCGTTTTGACTGGCTTGTGTATCCACCTCCTTCTTCTTGGCCAGTATCACCTGGACAAAACATTTTGTCTTTTTTTTTTTTTTTTTGGTCAGGGAAGGATGGCGGAGTGGTGTTGATTTATTTGTACCTTTTCCCTTTTTATTATTTGTGCTTGTTAAGCCATACCAGTTTTTCAGTAAGATCTCTGCTCCTACCAAATGGTAGCTGGTGTGGTTTCTGGTGAGTCCATTGAGGCAGGAGTCCTGTTTGTCTTGGTCACTGCTGTTTGCCTGGTGCTGTGAGTAGTGCCTGGCATATAGGGATGGCAAATCTATCCCCTCCTGCCTCAGCTAGTCAGCCTTCCTCCCTGCCAGTCCCCTGCACTGAGCCTCCACCCGTCCTCAGTTGTCACCCCCAGGGCAGTCTGCACCCCTCCACTCTTCTGGGTTGTGCTCACACTGTTCTCCCCACTGAACCTGTTTTCCTCCTCTTCTCTGTCTCCTCACATTCTACCCATTGGACTATACTTGAGATCCAGGTCTTCCACAGTGATTTCCACTGGTCCACAAGGGCCTGGCTTTCATAGCCTGACTGGATCTCACCATCATGTGCTCTCACAGGGTCTTGCTGAGTTCTTTCAGGGCTTCATGAGAGATGCTATTTGTCCTCATGGAGTTGGGGCCTATGTGAACAGCCTAGGTACTTGCATGGCAGCTATGGCTCTTCCTGGGCCAGGCTCAGTGCTGGGACCCCCATTACATGTCCAGTGGATGCTCACTGCTGATTGGCAGTTCTCTCTTCTCAGCACTACAGTGAGTGATGACTGCTTAACCTTAACCCTGTATCTATTTGGTTATGGCTTCAGGTCATGTCATAACATGGGTGACATTTCCTCCCTCCTATTTCCTAAGCTGTTGGTCATCTTTCTGGATAGTTCAGCAGCATGTACAGAGAGGCTGTGTCCTTCATGTTGCTTTTCCTGGTGTCCTGGTGTCCTAGCCTCAGCCCAGTTGCCTCTCTGTATACGGTAGTCTGTCCTTTCCCTCCCTCTTCTCAACCATAATATATCATCAATTTTTCTTAAAGGCACATTTTTTTTTAGTTTGGTCTATAACCCTCCTCTATATGACAACAGTCATTCTCTATGAAAAAAATGATTTCATAATTTGTACTTTTCACTGTCAGACTGACCTTCCCTTCATTTAGTTCTAATTACTGAGCTTTTATTGTATTCAGCTACTTTTTACCTTTAAATTTAAAAAATGCCTTGTCTGTCAAATCTTATTTGGGAGGATTAACAGAAGAATATGACTGTATGCAGAATGTTGACACCTAACAGGCTCCTTGAAATAGGTGACCTTGGATATGGGCATTGAGATAATTAGCAAATGAGAATTGACAGAAACCAACTGCTTTTAAGATAGCACAGGGTCACAATCAAAAGAAGGGCAGCGGGAACGGAATAGACAAGCTGATCAAAGACAAAGCTTACTAAGAGACCTGGGTTTTTAAAGAGAACCATTGGGGTATCCGTTAGTTATTTAGTAGTAATTTCACAACATGTATTGAGCAACTACTATATTATCTGTGCTGTTCCAAACACTGGTAATACTATAGAGAAATGAGATAGGGTTGCCAACCTGCTCACAGTCTATAGTAGTGGGGGTCAGGGAAAGGACAACCACAGAACACATAAAAAATACTGTTTTGGAGAAAAAAGGTGGTAAATGTAGTTTTGGATTCATTGTGTTTGGGATACCCAGAGTGTATCCAAGTGGGACTGCCAGCAGGGGTTGATGTCCCGTTGGAGAGACGGTTAAGCTGGTGGAACATGACAGCTGCTAGCGACCTTGCAGAGGGGATGGCTGTTTGGATGAGATGAGCTGACAGAGCATATGGATGATACCGTGTTTATTCACACAATTCCTCTGTGTGGTGCCTTCTTTTAATAATGCCCATGGAAGGGGATGGTGAATTCTGTGAGCACCTGAGCCCTTGGCCGTCACACCATCCTCTCAAAAGGAGAAATTACAGAGGAGATGTCTCCTTTCTGTGATGAAGGTTATGAAGGCAATTAAAATGCCCCATGGCTTATTTCTTGCCATTCAAGAGCACTTGGTAGATTGACATCTGAAATGCCCTCCAACTTGGCAGCCCTGTTCTAATGATTTAAAATGAAAAATAGGGACAATACTATATTTCTTAGGAAAAGAATACGCACTACTCTTTAAAAAATTAAAGCTCTTAAGGGAAAACAGCTTCACCACTTCAGTGAATTTAAAACAATAACTTTTTTTTTTTAACCAAAATACAAACTCATCACAGAAAGTTCAGACAATACAGATAGGAAAATTATGCAGTAAAAACCTACCATCCTGACATAGCCCCTGCTAACAATCTCTTGGCCCTTTGACCATTTTTTTCTGTTAACGTATTGATATATATTTAATAATAGTGAGTTCATACTATACATACTATTCTATAATCTGCTTTTTCCATTAAATAGTTGTCAGTATGCTTTGCTTCATTAGGTTAGAGGTACAAGATGAGGTCACGTTACTTCTAATATTCAAGTCAAATGGGCTTGTGGCTCTAATACACAGGAATATCTCTTATCCATATCTATCTCATCTATTTTACCTATCGTTGTTATCATCATCATCTCAGAGTTTTAGTTCACACAGTAAGTTTAAAAAACTCAAGGGTCTTTACTTAGTCCTGGGACACAGTCTTGGTACTGTCCTGCCTGGTCATCTGAAGAGTCCCATTCTCTTGACAGTTGCTCTTGCTGCCACACCATCTTGCTCCAGTGCTGTACCGGACCACAACCAAAAATCTGTGGTGACGTGGGCACACTAGCCATGGACGCTGATGGTCCTGCAGCCTGAGATGGTCATCGACTGCCGAAAAAAGAGTTTTGGAATGATGCACATGTTAGCTCAGGAATAATTTCTCAGGGTGCTCTTGGAAGGGAAAGGAGAAGGCATTTTTCCTACATGGTTATGTTCAGCTGGGTGGTACCATTGGCCTGGGATTCTACATATACACACGCATACATGCACGCACATACAAGTTGCAGGTTGGGTTCTTTAGAAGCCACCCTGAGATGAAGTTTGTGATGTAAGACAGGCATCAGAGGCCAACTCCTGAGAAAGGAAGAAGCAGGACTGGGCAGAGAGAGAAGTTGAACTGTGGGGCAGGGCTGACAAAGCCTCGGCCAGCCCACTGTGGAGCTCTGGAGTGAGTATTGACCATCAGGGTTGTCTCACGTTGGGCTGAAATGGCTGAGTCTTTATACTGCTGTCTCCCTCAGTCACTGGATGTGTGAAGGGCATGACCTTGGGCAAGGCAGCATTCTGTATCTCAGGCAGACCCCCAGAGAGACCCCACTCTCCTTGAGTTGGCCAGCAAGTCCTTTGATGAACAGGGGTCTGCATGGTGCATCTGAGGTTGACCACAGTTTAGAGTTTCCTTCGCTCTATTTCTTCATATATTTTAGGGGAGAAGGTCCTCCAGGATACGGTGGGACCCTATTGCTGATATAAAACTTAGAATGAGGAGGAGGACAAACTATGGCTTCATAACATCTTCACAAGGAGGCTGCTATTACTTTTCTCATTTTTTAGATGAGGAAACTGAGGCACAGAGTGGTCATAATTTCCTAAAGGTTGTGCCACTACTGTTAAATAGACTTTAAACTCAGTTGGTTTGGTTCCAGGGCTATACCATATCTATTTTATATTTTAAGCAAAAGTACTGAATATTTAAAAATGTCTTAAAAAATCTAGAGCTACTAAGAAATATTTATCAACTGACATTCCTTTAAAAAAGTCTATGTTGTTTGTGGATTTTTTTTTACTAAGAGTGTAAAATTCAGATTGAAAACAAACCTTACACAACATAGAAAAGATAACCTGTGATGTTTTGTGCTCCATGCAGTTACAGACCTATTTAAACATCTTTTCAGTTGAAGGCAATCCCTTGTGTCATTGGTTTCCTGACTTACAGACCGAAAGTGATGTGTAGCACCCAGGAGGGGTGTCAGACACATCTCCTTCCTTTCATTAAATTCCAAACCTGCCCTTAGTGCCTTAGGCCTTCTCTGTGCCAGCTCTTTAACATAATCACAGTATCACTTGATGCCACGCTGATTCGCTGATTCGGGTCCTGCTAACAGGCATTTGGGAATGGTAATTAGGACGCAGTGCATGGCCCTTATTCACAGAGGACCGGCCCAGCTCTACCATACCATAAATACAGCCCTGACAGAAGCCTGAAATTGGTTCTGGTTGATCGCCTTTCCACGGGGCTGTGACTCATTGCTTAATTTCTTCCCAATGCTTTTGCCATAAAGTTTCTGTAGCCTATAATTTTTGTAAAAAATATATCTAATTTATGGTGTTAAAGAAGGTTTCAGGTAACTAATCACATTTATAGGAAATCTCAATCCTAGGACAACATTTATACTTACTTTCCATTTTTTTAAAAACAAGTGTAGTAGGTTTAGTGTGTTTATTTGCTGTTTTTATCAATATCAGATGTATTGAACACCTGTTATGTGAGAGGCACATACATTTAATCCTGTCTGCCTTTTGCTCCACCAGATACCATGTACTCATTCTATAAGAATCCCTGTTCGAAGATTGGTCTCCCTGTTAATCATACTGCGATCAGATGTAACACTTCTGCTATAGATCCCAGCACTGCAATAACTCTGACAACATTTCCAATCCTTATGTTTTTTGCAACATGAGGCAGAGACTCAGCACACACTCCAGCCAGCTGCTCCCAGCCTTTATCTGACTATGTTTATGTCTCTGTGAGGCTTTTGCATGCCATAAACACGGATAACTTGCACTGAACGCCATTGTGGACGGCCAGGCTCCAGCCACTGTTCTTTCCCTCCCAATTGCACACTCTCAAAGGTTTAGTGTCGTAGGGAAGGTAAACTCCATGGAGACAAAGTCTTCCATCACTGTGTCCCTAGGACCTGGCGTAGTGAGTGCCTGGCCTCCAGCAAAGAGTTAATAATTGCTTGTTGATGCAGGTGTGGTGCATCCATGAAAACATGCTGTTTACTTTTTTCTCCTTTTTTGTAAGGGAGTTGGTTCTTATCCTTGTTTATCATTTATAAGTTGAAATGCCTTTTTAGTTAACTGCATCTTTTTGTCAGATGACAAAAATAACATGTATTACTTACACATATTTTGGAAAACACAGAAAAAAAAATAAAACAACCTCACACATTAACATGGTTTGCTTTTTAAAAATTTGGTATAATTTCTAGATGGTTTGGGTCCTGTTTTCTACTTTTCATGGTATTGGGAACCTTCCCCCTTACCATTAAATACTTTTTAGAGTAATTTTAAATGGATGCCCGCAGAAGATTTTGTCCTATAGAATATACACACTGCCTTCCATCTGCTCTTCCAGATCCACTGTCCGCCCTTCTCTACCCACGTCCAGCCTTCTCTCTGCCTCTGGAGACTGATCTCATGGACCACACATATCCAGCGGTTCCTGTGCCCTCTGGCTTCCTGTTGGGTTTGGCAGAAAATGGGACAGTAGGGCTTGAAGGAGGAGATAAAGGGCAGGTATTTTATTCCTTTGACTTTCTCCCCGACAGGTCGCCCTGGCCCTCCTGCCACAGGCTAACTGTACAGGGCTCCCTCCTTCTGCGATCCAGTAACTACTCTCTCCCCTCCCCCTGTTACTGTACTACCTGTTGCGGTTTTCCTTCATCAACATTTTTCTAAGCAGTCACTTGAATATCCAATTTTGAATGTGTCACCTTTTCCTGTAGAGAACCTGATATATGTAATAGCTGAATAATTTCCTGGGATTACATTATTATAAATTATATTTCAGTTGACATTCTGGTACCTAGATCTTGGTGCTGATTTCTGATGTCGTATACCTGAAACTGATACAATAATGGGTACAACTACACTTAAATACAAAGTAAACAAGAGAATAACTTCTAAAAATATTACTTGGTCAAAAATTAAAAGAAAATAATATAAAACTATTGAGATATGTCCAAATTGCCTTCCAATGTGAAATATCTACTGCAGGTAGTCATTTGCTATTTGACTTTGAAATCCCAGCATCTGTATCTCTTTCTCTTGTAGGTATCCCTAAAAGTATGAATCTTGGTGATAGGAATGCCTCTCACTTTAGAAATAAAGGAACCAAATATTTGCTCTCTACTGTCTGGTGACAAATGCTTGGGCATATGAAGCAGGGTTTGCAACCGAATGTTTTTGCCCTGGACTTGAATCTGAGAGGGCTATGGGTCTGAACACAGGAGTGACACTTAGGGATTAGGAATAATGGGGTGGGATGGCATAATTGCTTGTGTACTAGTCACCAGGTGGGGGAAAACAGTGGCACTGGTGGTCACCCCATACAGGAGGCCCCTCTGTTGCTGTGGCTGACAATGGCTTTGTTCTCTGCTGCCGAGACTCTCTTGGTTCCTGCCTATGTTTTAAGCCTGGTTCTTCTGCTTCCCTGTCATTTCTTTATTAATTTATTCCTTTATCATTATGAAATGTCTCTATTTCTTGAAATATTTTGTTCTGAAGTCTACTTTGTCTGATGTTAATATAGTCACTTTAGATTTTTTGGGGGAGCGATAGAAAAATATTTGTTATCTTTATTCTGGGGGTGGTGTTTTGGGAGCATTCATAGGTTGAAAACTGCCAAGTTTACCCTTAAAATATGTGTAGTTTAGTTGCCTCAGTAAAGTTATAAAAAAATGGTATGAGTTGGTCTTTTCAAGCATTCTTGGGCACATACAGAGAAAAATACCATCAGAAGTGCTATAAAGCAATAGAAAGAATGTTATAATAACCCCCTCCCCCCAGTTATATGTATAGGACTTGTGCGGAAAGGCTTTTATGATTTGCAGGTAGTCTGCATGGACATGGGCCTTCACGGGCATGCCGGCTTTGCAGGTGTGCTTTGTGGCTGTGCGGCCTGTGCAGTCAGTCACAGATGATTCTGTGTTTGACTTAATGCTCTGCTGTCACCATCTTAATTTTTTTTTTGCTTAAGCAACATAAATTTATTTCCTCACAATTCTGGACAGGCTGGAAGTCCAAGATGAAGGTGTTGGCAGGTTTGGTTTGAGGCTTCTGTTCTTGGCTTACAGATAGCTGCCTACTTGCTGTATCCTCATGAGTTCTAACTTTTTTTATGCTTAGTGTTTGCATGGTATTTTTTACATCCCCTTGTTTTAACTTATTTGTATGCTTATATTTAAAGTGGATTTCTTGTTACACTTCTATGGCTGGAAGCAGACGTTGCCTTGTTGTTACTTGTTTGAATTGATTTGTTCTTTCCTGTAAATTTCTGTTTCTTCAGCTAGAGTTCAATTCTATGGTTTTTTAATCAAGAACCTTGGTGGTACAATATTGGTACTGGGAGCAGATTGTAAGCAACATATTCTTAAGGAGAATGGAAGAAGCTAGGCTTGCTAGTTGGGGCAAAAGGTGTAAAAATCCCTCCATGTTAAGGGCCGGTCTTCTAGCAGTGGAGGCCATGCAGTGTGAAAAAAAATCCCTATTATCACCTGGAATGAATGAAGAGCTCATTGCATACAAAGGTTTTTTTTTCAATGTTTTTTTAAATACTTTATTTATTTATCTTTAGCGGGGAAGGGAAGGAGAGCTGGAGAGAAATATCAATGTATGGTCGCCTCTCATGGGTCCCCTGCTGGGAACTGGCCTGCAGCCCAGGCATGTGCCCTGACTGGGAATCGAACCTCAATCCTTTGGTTCACAGGCCCGCACTCAATCCACTGAGCTACACCAGCCAGGGCGAATACAAAGTTTTTTTAAAAAAGTGGTTCTTGGTATTGAAGAGAATGAAGGAGGTGAAAATTTAAAATATCTAGGATGGCCTGACATAGACCTCACAGGAAGGGAGATAAGGGCTAAATACAGGTCTCCTCTCCTGCCCCTTCTTCACACTCTGACTGTCATGGTGAGGCTTCTCGTTTTCTGGATTTTGAGTTTTTTTGGATTGTATCATGCACATTATGAAGGCCATGTTGTAGAGACTAAATTCTATTAATTTCCTCTGATGAGCCATTTTTTAAACCTTTTCTTTGTTTGTTTGTTTTGCTTCTTCTTTCCCTACCTGTGCCATTGTGCAATTAAAACAGAGATCCTTCAGGGGGAACACTTTGTAAAACATATGATTGTCTAACCACCATGCTGTGCACCTGAAACCAATGCAAAACAATAATCAATGTCAACTGTAATTGAAAAATAAAAAAGCAAAAAACAAAAACCCCCAAACCATAGACCCTTCCAAATCACTCTTCTTCTACCACATGGGACCAGCACACTGCCCACCTGCTCTTCGTACTGACCTTTCGAGGTTCCCCGTTATCGTGCAGCTCTTTCCAGTGTAGATTGGAAAGAGAAATGATGGTGCCCTCCCCTAGGTGACTTCCGAGCTTTCTTTTGCAAGGAAGCAATGAGGGAGACTTAGCCATGAGGAAGAAGGTGCTTCTTCCCTTTCACAATTTGACACTGCCTTCCTTTGTAGCTTGTCCTGATTTATGATTTTTTTTCATTTGGTTTATTTCTCTTATTGTTTGGTATTGTTTTTTTTTAAATTAAAAAAACTTCAATTATAGTTTACATTCAATATTAGTTTGTATTAGTTTCAGGTGTGCAGCATAGCAGTTAGACAATCATATGCTTTACACAGTGCTCTTCCCAAACCCCCACCCGGCACCCCAGTATCCAGTACCCATCTGGCACCATACACAGTCATTATAGAAGTATTGACTATATTTTCTATGCTGTACTTTATACATCCCTGTGACTATTTTATGACTACCAATTTGTACTTCTGAATCTCTTTACTTTTTTTCACTTAGTCCCCAAAAGCCCCTCCCCTCTGGCAACCATCAGTCTGTTCTCTGTATCTATGAGTCTGTTTCTGTTTTGCTTGTTTGTTTAGATTGTTCTTCAGATTCCACATGCAAGTGAAATCGTATGGTATTTGTCCTTCTGTCTGACTTATTTCACTTAGCCTAATACCCTCTAGGTCTGTCTATGCTGTTGCAGATGGTAAGATTTCATTCTTTTCTTTTTAATGATCAAAGAGGCATGTTTTTATGCTAGAAAACTTGGTTGGATATGAGCTCCAAACTCTTTTTTCCCACTTCCAACTCAGCTTAGTTCATATCTTTTACCTTAGGTGAGGTGTTTTAAGTCTTTTCCATGCAAGCCTAGTTAGGAGTCAGCCAGACCTGTGGGCAGGCAGAATTGGGTATTCTCTTTCTGGCTCTTTTTCTTCCTAAATTTTCCCTTTCTCCAGTGGCTGTAGTTGCCTGGACTCATTACTCTGATACCCTAGGCCAGAAAAACTGTGCTTTTTCCACCTTTGCTTGGTGCTGCGTGTATGCTAACGGAGCCTGCCTTCAGGCTAGGAGAGAAGCAGGAGATTGGAGTCCTTACCCTCTATAACACCCTCCCTCACGGGGACTCCTCCCTGGAAGCTGCTGTTCTTCACCCTCTTGTACCTCCATGCGTATGTCCGTATTTCATATACAAACTGTGGGGAGTTTGTTCTGTGTATTCTATGTGGATTATGTAGCAGGGGTGTCCAACCTTTTGGCATCTCCATGCCATACTGGAAGAAGAAGAGTTGTCTTGGGCTACACATTAAATACACTGAGACACATAATCACACAAACAATCTCACAATATTTTAAGTAAATTTACGATTTTGTGTTGGGCTGCATTCATAGCCATCCTGGGCTGCATGCGGCCCATGGGCCGCAGGTTGGACACCCCCGAGAGGGTTTTTCCTAGGTGAAGTGGGCTCTGGGTTATTACTGGAAGCTCAATCCCCTTTTTTCGTCTTCATGTTTCTGGATGTCTTTCTTCTGACTATTATAAATACAACGTACCCTTCAAAATGCTTTCATGTTTGCTATAAACTCTGGGTTTCTAAATCTTACACATTGAAGAGGCATTCAAGATTATTTAGCTGAACCTCTTCTCCTCACAGATGAGAAAACTGAGGTCTTGAAGCAAGTAAATTACTGACTGTAAGGCGGGCTGTTGCTGGGGAGGAAGGGTGAGAGCCATCTGAGAGAGTCACCAGAGTTTGCCCGGGAGGGACACATATGAAGAGTAAAATGTAATTTGTAAAACTTGGTGGGAAGAAACATTTTCTTTGGTGTCCCTCTGCCTCAGTGATATGGGTATTCTAGATTTAGAGGCTTGAAATGAGGGAGGAAGCACATTTCTCGGGAAGTGTTGTCCGAAGCTGCCACAAATTTTAGAAACAACCAATCGGAAAACACATCAAACATGCCTCTCCTCAAGTGAGCTGTCACATTTCATCACCGCGGCTGGGTTTCTGTGTCAGTGCCCATCTCCGAAAGCCGCAGAGCTTGTGCCGAAAAGAAGCTCAGAGCTCGAGACGGAGGATGTTTCAAAGGTCCTCTCAGGCTTTGATTGCTTGTCTGTTTAAATAAGAATATACAGATTTCTCCCCAATGTCCTCCATTCCCCCATCTCTCCCTTCTCTTCTACTCCATCAAAACTGACAACATTTGAAAAATTCGACCTCAGTGTAGTCTCTTACCAGTGTTTGCTCTTTACGTCAAACCTGAATCTAGACACCTTATTCCTCTAGATATCTTGGTTCATTGGTTGGTTGAAACACCTTAAATTTATGCTGTCTGGGCTTTTGTTGTTGCTGCTGTTTAGGTTCCAGAGTCATAATAATAAGTTAAGGGAGTATGGGAAAAAAAACCAAGTCAAGCAAACAAATTGGGGAGGGGCATATTTGAATATAATATTAAACACAAGGGCTGGACATAGAAGAGAAGGATAATAAGTTATAAAATACTTAGTCCCTAAATTACATAAATTTGGTAATTTGTGGCTGAGTATGCCTTAAAATAGAAAGGTAGATTAAAAAAAAGTGAATGCACTTAATTTTGGCAACTTCCTATTTGGTGTTACTCTCCCAATGGCATGGGCTGGCATGAGGGGTAAGCTGCTGTCCTGCCAGTACTCCTGGGACTGGAGAGCCATTTGTTCATCCCAAGGACCACAGATTTAAATGAAAGCAACAAAAGAAACCATCCAACTGTTTTTTTAAAAAGATTTTATTTATTTATTTTTAAAGAGAGGGGAAGGGAGGGAGAAAGAGAGGGAGAAAGACATCAATGTTTGGTTGCCTCTTGCACACCCCCTACTGGGGACCCGGTCCAGAACCCAAGCATGTGCCCTGACCGGGCATTGAACCAGTGATCCTTTGGTTTGCAGACCAGCACTCAATCCACCAATCCACACCAACCAGGGATCCAACTCTTTATTAAATGAGTAAAGAAGGGGTTGAATTATAGACCTGGAAGGATGCCTTTCTTCACATGTAATCATGACAACACACAAAACTATGAAATCTTTTCCTGCTCACAGTATAAAAGGCCTCTTAGTAACATGGGTGGGATTCTTCAGGTTCAACATTGTAGTTGAATGCAGCATGTTTAGAAGGACTTTACTGCAGTGGGTAGCACCTGGTGGGGACACCTATGTGTTTGTAGGATGGACAAGTGGTTGAGTGGCTATATAACTTAGTGTCAGCTGGTAATAGCATCCAGTGACTCATCACCTGGGTGGATTCACAGGTACAAGGATTTTTGTTTGGAGATCAGGAGGTCAGGAAGTGGCTATGGGACAAAAAATGTTTTTCTTTGAAATCAGTTATTAAAGTAAGCTGTTGCCATCACTAACTTTCTCACCTTAAATGGAACTGACACTATGACCAAATAATTGGTGGTAATTGCAGGAGTGGTGTCAGATTTAATAAACCACTCAAACTGCAAATCCTGTAAAAATGTAGTTAGTTCTTCTCTATCATAAGATGGAACTTTTATATCCTTTAGTACCAGATTACTGTTGCTTATAGTTTTCCTCAATATAATATTGCCTGCTTTTTAATAAAAGAACTGTCATTTCTAATAAAAATTGAAAAAAATCATCCTGGGAAATACAATAATTGATAGCTATCACAAGCTGAAACATAATAAGTACACATCCTCAAAAACTTGTAATAGAATCTTGACCCTAATTAGGCAGGACCTTATGTTGGAATTGTAACTCACCATGTGAAGTGGGAGAGTTCCACACTTCTGAGGTTCCCCAGGCTGATCCCATTGGCTTCCAGAGGGCCTCCCACTTAAAATGAATAGAGGATTTGTGTGATCTTGAGTAGAAGCTGAACAGCCTTTTTACCTTTTGGGGAATGCAAACACATTTCTTCTTTTTGGCCCATTTGTAGAGTGAACTTACAATATTCTACACCCTCCCTCATTAGAATTATATACATCCATGCCCTTTGTCATGTGATTGTCATTCCCCCCTTATAGTAAGGAGAGTGTATTTCTCTATTGATGTTGGGATTGGCCACATGGCTTGCTCTGGCTAATGGAATGTAGGTGGAAGTGGTTGCCTGCTACTTTTAGGCCCAGGCTTCAAGAGGCATCATGTGTTTCGGCTTGTGCTCTTGCACTGATGACATTGCAGATAAGAAAAACATACGCTTTATAGTCTCTAGAGCAAGGAGGATGAGAGTCATGTAGCAGATCTGATGCTGTTCTTGAGATTTTGGGTGGTTTGTTATGCAGCATTATTGTGGCAATGGCTGACTGTTGTTGACCTCCAACAAGATATGGAGTGAGCCTGTGACCCAAGTGTGGCCAGTGAACTGCTTTTGACTGAGTCTTTAGTACTTGAAGGAAAGGTAAAAGATGGGGGGAGGTCAGAAGGATGTTATTCCTGGTGGCTGAGATTGAGTTTGAGTCAGGCAGCACGGCAGGGTCTGTCTCTGGAGCCACAGTCTTAGGCTGTAGTCAGCAGTGCTAGTGGTAGGTCCTGGGCAGGTGGATCTTATAGCAGAGTCTTCACTAAGCCTCTCTGCCCTTATAGCCCACTCAAGTTTTCTTTGACAGCCTTTCTATGTTTCTGAGTCACTTGATAATCTTTGAGTAAATGCCTCTCTGCTTAGGTTTACTGGAGCTATGTTGCTTACTTGCAATCAAAGATCCTGACTACCCTTCTATGAATTGGGAATGAACCCGTTTCTCCCACAATTATATCCCCTTTGAATGGCTTTATAATATACATGACAATCCTAGATCATCTTCTGCAATCTTCCTAACACCTCTAAGCACAGTAGAGCAGAGTGGTTTGGAGCTCTCACTTCACAATACAGGATTTACTCCCTGTGCCAGTAAATGCCTGCTTTGCTGGACAAGCCATTTAATCTCTGTGTGCCTTAGTTTCCTCATATGAAATTAAAGATAAAAATAATACTACAAACAGTTCCTTGCAGCTGTTCCATGGTAAAATTTCAATAAGTGTTAGCTATAAATAGTAATATAGAGACGATGAGATGCTATTGCTGCTGTTGCTAATACAGTATTATCCTGTGAGATAATTATCAGTGATGCCTGTCTGAACTCATACAGATACATTATACAGGGTAGAGCTGGGATCTACTCTGTTCTTCTGGTTTTCCATAGTTCCAAAGCCTTGTATGAGTTAACATAACGCAGTGCTTGTGAAACTTTCATCCTGCATGGCTCATATGTCTACAGCACTCTAATGGCCATGCCCAGATTTTGAAGATGCTCTTCTTGGGCTGGGGTGAGAGTAATGAAACCCATGTTCATTTTGGTAAACATAAACTCACACCTCACCTCCCTTGCTAACGTTCTATGTGAATCCCTACATTTCCTTACTCCAACATCCTCATCTGAGAACTTCGTCAGAGTGACCTGCTCTTTCTCATGGAAGTTATGCTTTGGCTGTTAAATCTCTTAGGGGTTGTGGGGTAGGCAGAGGACTGGTTATGATTATTAGATAGTCTAGTTGCTACTACAGGGGATGTTTCGATGGTGGTAGTGGGAGTCGTGTCTCGAGCAAGATTCCAGGGAGATGCAGCCTTGCAGGCAGCAGAGGGAAGACCAGGAGGGGGAGCCAGCATTTCAGAATGGAAAAGTATATAGAGAAATCTTCACTTCCTTTACCTAAGACTCTCCATATTTCAAGAATGTTGCTGCTACCAGCAGGTTTGGAATTCAGCCCCAAACTCAGAGATCTGAAATATCATTTGCTTTGTATTCTGTAATTCAGAGTCACTCTTCCTGAGGATTCCTCCTTTGCAGTCCTCTCCTCATGGACATGGGTCAATATTTCAGGTATTACTCAGTGCCAAGTTTGGGGCCTGGGGAGAATTTGGGGGACCTGTGGGGACTAGTCATCTGTCTCTAAGCAGAGACATTTTATGTATTTGTGCTCATGGTCCTTTCTGGTGTTGGGACATTATTACTTCCTGAACTTACTTGGACTCTGAAGATCATTGCTGAGTCCAGAGTTCTGTATCTAGGGTGTCACATATCAAGAGCACTTCTTCTCAGGGTCTCTTCCCATACCTGGCTGCAGGGCCAGAAGCAGGGTATGGGTCTCTGCTGTTTTGGGACACAGTTCTCTCTTTTCTCTCTTCCAAAATCTCAGGGAGTCCTTTCCTAGGCTGGGGGAAATCTTCTTTCAGATTTCTTCATTCTCTCTGTCTCCCTACTTCCTCCAGAATTTTCCAGGGATGATTATATATTTTAAACCACAGGCCTTCCCTGGGGCACTGAGCTGAGAGCTCTGTTGCAAGCTTGAATGGAGGGAAGAGGAGCTATGGGGAGTTCTCTATGCTCACTGATCAATGTTTCCAAAGATTCTTTAACTATAGGAGCCAAATTGAATGCGATCCTCTGTAGATTAGTGGGAATCATCCCTATCACTGTCAGTTCCTGGACAAGCAGTTTGTCATTCTGTGCCTCAGTTTCCTCATTTGCAAATAAATAGTACTTTTTCCCAATTTCCTAAGCTCAAGGCACTGTTATGAGGATGAATGGTTTAAGAGACATAAAAGTGCTTTGAGGAAAAAAATACTACTACAGATATCTGGAATTAGTAAATGGAACCCTCAGGACTCAGAAGAATGCAGGAGTGTTTTGTATTGGCTATAGTGTTTTGATGTTGAATTTATGGAGAAACATCATCAATGAGGAGGGTGAGGGAAGTGAAGAATGAAAACAAAAGCTCATATAGGAAGATAATAATGATGTTTCTCATCTCAAAATCATCTCCAAACAGCCTATTTTCCTCCCATCAAACAATTGATGGGCAATGAGATTGTGCTTCTTTGCAGTTAAAGCTATTGCAATATTGACAGTTAAATGCACATGTAGAACAGAATAATGGAAGAGTCCTGTTTCATCACCAGAGCTAGCCATTTTCTCCACAGGGCACAAAGAGCATGAGAAAGAGCTCTGCACTGGGCATGATTTGCATGTACATTGCATCCTTTTTGCAGCCTGAAGTGGGGTCAGGAGTTTGTGTTGGGTTACAGTTGGGTCTGCTGGTCACCAAAAAGTCACTATTAACTGCTCTGGTCTTGGCTTCATTCCTCTCCTTGTTCCTTTGATTTGTTAAATAAATTACTGACTGGGAAGAGTCCACGGCTACTACGGTTACTATCAACCTCAGGCTGAGGGTATTTTCCACATTTACAACTATAGGCCCAGATATTTCCCACCAATGACCAATACGGAAGAGAAAATATGGCAGATACTGTTGATGTCCCCCACCCCAACCCCTCAACTGACCTGAGTTCATCTACTGCTTGAGAGACATTAGCTTCCTACCTCTAAGCACCTGTTTCTCTTTTGCTCTGCCCGAAAGCTTGTTTTGGTGCTGCTCAAACTTGCTTGCCAGTGAGGGACAACTGAGAAATGTGTGTGTGGGAGGTAATAACACCCAGGACAGTCCTTGGCAATGGAACATCTTAATCAGTAGGGGACCAGACAGTGGTTGGATGCCCCAGCCTCACATTGTTAAGCAGGGTGGTTCTCAAAGTGTGGTCCTTGAACCAGCAACACCAGCATTACCTGGGAACTTGTTAGCAATGCAGATTCCTGGTCCTCACTGAATAGGAAATTCTGGGATGAAGCTTAGCAATCTGTTAACAAGCCCTGCAGGTGATTCCTGTGTGTGCTCAAGTTTGAGAGCCACTGCTTTAGTGGGTTGAGTCTGAGCTGGTTTTCACACATTTTCTCAGATGGGTTTGAGGCCCCAGTTGCTCACAGTGTTTACCTGGCCACTAACATATCCTTGACCAACTCTTCTCCCTTCCCTGGCTCACTCGTCCTGCTTTCTCATTTATACTTCCGAGAACCACCTCCCAAATCCGTCCAAATCCTTTTCTTAGGGCCTGCTTTAGGGACATGAACTCAGACAGGATGACGATCATCTGCTTAAAGATGACCAGGTGTTAGGTGCTTTACATATATAATCTCATGTAATCCTCACAGATGAGGAAACCAAGGCCCAGCAAAATTAGTTAGGTTTTCTAGAGTCACCACTGGTAAGTACTTGGGTCAGCTTTTTAATCTCTTCTTGTTGGATTCCACACACATGGAGGACTGCAAAACCAAGCAATTCATAAATATACTGGTTAAGAGAATAAGTTTTATAGGCAGATATTTATATGTTTAAAAACCAGTTTTGCTGTGTCTTAATTGTGTAACTCTGGGGAATTTTCTTCACCTCTCTCTGAACCTTAGGTTTTTCTTTTGTGCAAAGATAATTTTGGCCACCTCATGGCAGCACTCACCATAGTATTTATAGTGATGTGTGCACTGTATTCTGTGGTAGCTACACATGTTTTCATCTGATCTTTACAACACCTGGAGAGAGGCGTCCTTTTCATCTTTGTGTTAAAGGGAAGGAAAGCAAGTATTATGCATTTGCTTTCCCAGCTCTCTTGTACCCGGTAGGTTCCTGAAAGCCTTCAAACAATTCTTGTTTAGTAAAAAATGTTAGTGGGTATAAAAATGCTTTTACATTTTATCAAGAATATTTGGTGAGATGAGAGTTGTGTTCTTGTTAGCAGGAGAGGAATCAGTAGTTAGGAGCATCACATGAGTTCAGCAGTAGCTGGCAGGAGCCCCTTCAATCAGGGAGTTGGCATGCCAGAGGGTCAGGGGATTGAAGCTGGAAGAGACCTTCAAGATAACCTAGTCTAATGGCCCAATTTTATGAATGAGGAAGCTATAGGAGAGGGAAGGAATTTGTCCAATGTGATATTCCGATTTAATGGGACTCAGAGCAAGCCCCAGCAATACAAAGCAGGCAGTAGACCAAGAGAGCACCAAAGCTCTTTTTCTTGATCTGTATCCAGGTCAAGAGACCTGCTTCTGCTGTGTTGGTGACAGGTATAAAAGAATCCCAACACAAGGAGTAGATCTTTACTGCTGTAAAACTATGTGTACTACTCTCATTTCTTCAAAATCAGCCCCACAAACAACTCCTGGAATTCACACAACCAAAGAACACTTCCAATGGGTGCCTCAGTGACTGCTGGTATAAGCTAGACACCCTGATATTGATTCTTCCTTGGGTGCCCAGAAGTTCCTTTTCCCTAAAAAGCCAGTAAGTCTTGTGGCTTCTGGATACCTTTTCCCAGACATTCAGAAACTTGGAAGTTCTCTAGAATTTCCCCATATTGAAGAGAAGAAATCGACCCAGAAGCCCAGCAGAGCCCTATCTCTCATTGTTTTATATTCAGAGACTTCTGAGGGGATATCCCATGCCCACCTCTGGCTGAGGAGTACCTGATTCCCAGAACTGCCACACTGCACATTGATGGGTGACTCCTGGAATGGTGCTAGCAGCTGGTTCTTCACGAAGATTGACCATGTATCATCCCTTTTTCTGGCAGGCTGGCTCCAAGGAGAGAGAGGGACCAGCTGCTGCAGAGAACAATAGAGCTTCAACCGACCCTTGCCCGTGCAAAGTACTGCTCAAACTTACTCCAACCCCAGTTGACTCTCTTTCAGTCACTGAGAAATAAGAAAGTTTCCAAAGTGTTCCCAGGGCCACATTTACTTTAGTTAATTTGTTCTGAAGCAGGGTGTAAGTTGGGACAAGAGCCTTGGAATTTTTAATTTGGTTTTGTGTTTATGTGGTGTTATAAAATACACAAAAAATGTAAGGACTATTAAAGCATCTTATGTATATTTAAACAAAACCACTAAAATTTGAAAATATTTATACTAACAAAGAGTAAAAATATAGTATTTCTTATATAAATAAATATGTAGATATACATCAATTGTTATGTATAGCATCAGAAATCTCACTGGAGAGAGGTAAGGAGCTGTAAGGATGCCTTTTAGGATAGCAGGTAATAATAGGTGAGGTTAATCATGGTATAAAATATTATCAAATGCAAACAAAATAAGACCCACTTATGGCTTCGCCATTTATAATTTTGACCAACCCTTTTTGAATCCATTTCTATTTCCTGTCTGCACCTTCTCCTCAGGGTAATGGATTTCACAAATTTATTACCTGCTGAGTGAAGTAATACTTCCATCAAGCACATGGGAAAACCAGCTTTTCCAGCTGGGAAGGTGAATAAACCCTCTGCCAGTTATTTCTGCTTATTAAGTGTGGCAGGGTCATTTGTGAGGTGGAGGAATCTTCTGAAAAATTGTGTCATTATGATGCATCATTTTCATAAATTATGTTACTATGTAGATTTAGGAAGCTTGAGGAATTGGTATAATTTTATCTTATGGATGCTGAATTATATTTCCATCTTTTGAATGACTGCTAGAGAGTGTACAGAAAATTTATGGCACCCATAGCTTGTGAGTAGAGCTTCATGGTGTGCATTTTTGTATTAGTCTCATTTCTGACCCTACTTTGTGTTTTTCTTTTGTTTTTCTTTTCTTGTCTCGTCTACTTCGAATCTGCATTACCTTGACATATCGTATAGATATTTAGGAGATGCAATAAGCCCTTTTGAACAATGAAATGAGGAATGGACAAAGCAGAAACAGTTAGATGTAGACAGACCCACATGACAGAGGGAAACAGAGACATGGAGAAGAGACTAGGAAACGGAGACAGAGACAGTAATGGAGAGGAATCCAGGAGGTGAGATTTGGATAATACAGTCACTTTTATGTGGACTAAGGGAGTTCCTGTTACTACTAACCTATAAGCCTCATAAATATAGCATTCTTTGTTGATTGTTCCAAAGTTTCTTGTTTCTGTAAGTTGATCTCTGAATAATGGCCAACAAGCAATAAGATACATTAATTACTCAACCAAATGACCAGGCCTGTTGTTAGTCTTGTAGAAGGAGAACACATGCCCCATGTTCTACCCAACTTTAAAAAAAAATTAAGTTAGACTTACTTAGGTATTGATTTAAAAAAAATTAAAAAAAATTTATTCAGCTGTAGCAAATGACATCTCACTCAGTGCTTTGGAACTGCAAACCTTCCTGAAAAGCAGAAAGAAAAGGAACTATGGGCAGATGAGATGCAGGGTAGGAGGTGGAATTCTAAACAGTAGGCTTTTTAGATGAAGTATTTAGGTTCCATTTCACTTTCCTTTGCCCCTCGTCTTGTTGCTCATTGGAGTTTTCTCCTGGTCCGTTGCTTTCATAGACTCCTCAGCTCTACGGCTCACATTCTCTCTCATTCAAAATTGTACCACAGGTCACCTCCCCTCGGATGCTCCAGGAAATTCAATTAATTATGCATAGAAAGCCATTCGCTTAATTATGCAGAGAAGGTTGGCTCTCTGTGTGCCCTACTAGACTCTAGTCCTTCCTGTCCATGTTCACAGATTCATCAATGTGCAATACAGCTCATCTTACTGGTCATGATTCTTGGTTGTAAACAACAGAAAATGACGCTGGCTAATCTAAACAGAAAAGGAATTTATTGGAAGGGTATAGTAACTCTAAGATTTAAAGAAGAAGCTTTAGAACCAGGCCCAGAAAATGGGCAGGTGCTAAAGAAATCTCAGCAGGCAAGAATGCCGCCAGGTCATGCACATGAATGGTTTCATTGGGATGCCCCTGTGGGCACCACTGGAGACAGACAACTTGCTCTTGGTGGTACTGCTGCCACCATATACAACGTGACAGCCACTGCATTCTTGAACTACAAATAGTTTCTATTTTTGAATCTTGAAGGAGTGATACAGAAATGTGGTCTAGCTTGTTTCATGTGATTGCTCTGATGATTAGAGAGTGGCAACAGGGAACAGTCCCTCTTCCACTGCTGTAGGCCCTGCTTCCTACTAAGAACCATACCGTGGGCAGATTTACTCCAGCCTAAGGAATTAGAATGTTGGGGAGACCAAAAATGGGGAAGTGTCTGGTGGGTCTTCTGCTCTGGTCCTCACCATTTAGCATTGCATGGGGTCCTGCATAATTTGGCAATTATTCTAAATGAGGCCAGAAGTCATTGGAAGGTTTAAGGTGGGTGAGGGGCATGACTTGAGTTGTATTTAATAGAATTACCTGGATTCTTCATTGAGAATAGATTGTAGGGCACAAAGGCAAAAGCAGGGAGACTAGCTGGATCTTTCTTTAGGTTTTTTGAGGAAGGGCGTCCTGTTATTCTGCTGGGACTTTTTACAGTGCCACAGTCCTCTGCACTCCTGCTGTCCTTCACTAACCTGATTCTTCCTTGGCCTCCAACAGGGATATGTCCCATTAAAAAATTGCCATTTTGAATCTGCTTTCATTTAGATTCGATCATCTCCCTGAACTTTTGACTAGTTTCAAAGCTGGCCCTAGGAGTGGGTGTCTTCGACAATCATTTAAGCCTTCCGTCTTTGGTATTGACTAAATGGATGAAACAGATCCTTCACCATCAGGCCAGCCAAGAAGCAGATCATGCTCTACACATAAACATGAAGGATGATCATTTTGGAGACGTGCAGTCTCCCCTCACCCTGTCCTCCACTTATATGTTCATAAACATAGCGTATAGAATTCCTAGCTCAGCAATGGATTTGAGAAACTTCTAGTTCAGGCATTCTTAAACAGCCAAATACTTGCAAATAATTGTTTGCATAACATTTAACTCAAAGTATACATTTTAACCTTGAGTCCCTTGGCTGGCTACCTATTTGTTAGTCTTTATTTGTACATTGACTAGACAAATGAAAATTGAATTGAATTCTCACAAACTCTGTTCTAACTCCCAGCGCTGGCTCTGCTTGTTCTTTTCATTATGCCATTCCTCCCATTTGCTGAATTTGCCTATTTTATGTATGGTAGGAAATATTACCTCCCTAAGACAGTCATTATCTTTCACATTAGCTTAGTGTTTCCTATCTTTATACACTCAACAAATGTTAATTCTCTTGAGTTTTTAATCTTGGAAACCAGCCTAAGAGGAGTGGACAGGGAGTCAGTAGTCCTTAAGTTTGGGTGATTTTCTTTATTTCTTTCTGACTATCGCTTTCCCACAGTCTATTTAAAAAACTATTTACTTGTTCCGGTGGCCTAATTCTACTTGTGCTTTATATTTAGTAGGGATGAAATAATGGAATTTGGAAGTGAAATATATAGAGAAGGCAGTCCAAGTGTTTAGTTATTTGATAAATACATGTTTATTTGATTTATGTTTCTTGCACTTGCAATATTTTTGTTATTATTACATGCGGCCTACTTTTTTTCTGTTTTTTAAAAATATTTTATTTATTTTTAGAGGGAAGGGAAGGGAGGGAGAAAGAGAGGAAGAGAAACATCGATGTGTGAGAAAAACATCAATTAGTTGTCTCTTGCATGGCCCCATCTGGGGACCTGGGCCACAAACCAGGCATGTGCCCTGACTGGGAATTGAACTGGCAACCTTTTGGTTTGCAGGATGAGGCCTAACCCATTGAGCCACACCAGTAAGGGCTGGAACCTACTTTTTTAGTGACAAGAGAGATTATGAGAAAGAAAGCTTTAATTATTTGGGGACAGAGAAAAGAAGATCCTAAATTGTGATTTTATTTTATTTTTTGCATTCTGCCTGATTTAATTTATATGAATTTCAAAAATGGAGAAACCAATTCTATGGTGTTTGAATAGTAATTACCAGTGATGGTGATGATGGTTGTGGCAGTAGTGGTGGTGTTGGTGATGTTGGTGTTTGTGGTGTGTGTCTGTGTGTGTGAGATGTAGTGACTGGGAAGGACAATGAGGGAATCTCTTGGTGTGATAAAAAAGTTTTTTATATCTCGATTCAGGTGGTGGTCACATAAGTGTTTATATAAGTGAAAATTCTTCATTTAAGGTTTTCATCCTTTATTGCATGTAAATTAGACCTCATTCCTCATTGTCATCATCATCAGTACAGCATATTTGAATCTCTGCAATCTAATCATAGCCTAAGCTTGGATCACACACAGAAAATTCTGTTCCTAAACCAAGTTGTTTGGAATGGAATTAAACTCTCTTCTCTATTTGCTTTCTGTTTAGATTGAATTTATTGGGGTGACATTGGTTAATTAAATACGTTTCAAGTGTACACTTCTATAATACATCATCTGTATATCATATTGTGCTTTCAACACCCCAAGTCAAATTTCCTTCCATCACTATTTGTCCTCACACAACCTCTTTTAATTACCTGAACCCCACTGCCCCTCTGGTAATCACCATGCTGTTGTCTGTGTCTATAAGTTTTTCTTTTGCTTAATCCCTTGACCTTTTTCAATCAGCCTTAAAACCCCCTCCCCTCTGACAGCTGTCAGTTTGTCTCTATCTATGAGTCTGTTTCTATTTTGTTAGTTAGTTTATTTTGTTCAGTAAATTCCACATGTAAGTGAAATCATATGGTACTTGTCTTTCTCTGACTGGCTTATTTCATTTAGCATAATGCTCTCCAGGTCCATCCATGCTGTTGCAAAGGGTAAGATTTCCTTATTTTTTATGGCCAAGCAGTATCCCATTGTGTAAATGTACCACAGCATTTTTATCCACTCATTCGGACTACATCAAACTATAAAGTTTTTGCACAGCAAAGGAAACCATCAACAAAATGTAAAGACAGTCTACTGAATGGGAGAATATATTTGCAAATGATATATCTAGCAAGGCATTAATATCCAAAATTTATTAAAAACTTATACAATTCAACATCAAAAAAGAAACAATCCAATCAAAAAATGGGCAAGTGACCTGAATAGATATTTCTCCAAAGAGTACATACAGATGGCCAATAGACATATGAAAAGATGCTCAATGTTGTTAATCATCAGAGAATGCAAATTAAAACCACAATGAGATATCATCTCACACATGTCAGATGGCTATCATCAATAAATCTACAAACAATCAGTGTTGACAAGGATGTGGAGAAAAGGGAACTCTCACGGACAATTGGTGCCAATGTAGACTGGTGCAGCCACTACAGAAAACAGTATGGAATTTCCTCAAAACATTAAAGATGCAACTGCTTTTTGATCCAATAATCCCATTTCTGGGAATACAAGGTCTGTCCAGAAAGTGTGCAGCCATGCACTATGAGCAATAGAGGCATTTACTGAAGAAGATACAAGAAACATTGTACATAGGAAAATGATGCCTCAGTCCCCTTCAAAGCAGGCACCTTGGGGCCTCACACAGTTCTCCCAGTCACCATTGGCTGCCCCATTCGTTGTATTTTCCTGAATCTCATTGATGGCCTGAAATCTCTTCCCTTTCATAGGTGATTTTAGTTTTGGGAAAAGCTGGAAGTTGCAGGGCACTAAATCTGGGCTATAAGGGTGCTGAGTCACTTGGGTGCTTTGCTGTGTTGCCAAAAAACTCTGTACAAGACGTGATGCATGAGCAGGCAAGTCATTGTGATGCAACTGCCACTCACCAGTTGCCCATAGCTGTGGCCTTCTGAATCATCCAGATAGTTTCTGCAGAAGAATGTTCACGCTTAATGGAAAATTTGAGACAGATTTGTTGCTCTACTCACTCAGTCATTTTGAATGCAACAGCCACGCAATACACACACTCACTCTATGGCATCTACCGCCCCCCACTGACTGGTATAGTGAAGTCATCGTTATTCACCCATGTGCATTCCAGTCCACTCTCCTTGGCTGCCGGGTTACATTGATGTCATGCAAACGTGCTCTCATTATATTAACGATAGTTGGACTTTTTCTGGACGGACCTCATATATCCTAAGAAACCTGCAACACTAATTAAAAGGAATATATGCACCCATATGTTCATTGTAGCATTTTTATTTACAATAGCCAAGGTTTGGAAGAAGCCCAAGTGTCCATCAATAAATGGTGATTTTAAAACCTCTGCTATGTGTGACTCTGAGCTAGGAAAAATTAGAGACCACAGGAAGGCTGTCCTCACCAGCCAGAGAGGGTTTCTAAAAATTCTCATGAATAGAATTTTATTTCTCTCTTTGGGGCTACATTCTTGACTAGGAATGTAACATAAAAAAATAGTCATGCATATGGTTATCGATATTTACGAAAGAAAATATTATAAAATCAATCCAATAATTTAAAATAAAATTATAATTTCTATAAAATATTCATAACTATACTGTGTATATTTATTATAGAAGGGCCTACAAAGTACTATAAAACACACATAACCTATCAAATATAAATCTACACTTTTATAAATGATCCAAAACATGTCAATTAATTCTCTCATGATTATTAGAGCTACTACCTATTTTGTTTGCTTTTTTATTATTTAGAAAATTTATAAAAGTAATCTTGATGACCTAAAAGAGATAGTGTTGCAGGGACATGTATCAGGAAAAAAGGGAGGTACTTGTGTATCTATCCTGGAAGAAAAAGTAATTTCCATCGACCCCAGAGCCATATGGGCCCTCAGTAAATCATTGCTTTGTATTGTGGACAGTAGTGATGGTATGTCTTCCATGGAAAACCATGTTTACAAGTAAAGGCTTCTCTCCCTTTCAGGTTATAGCAGGGAGGTTAATCACCTTCTCTTAACCTTTAATGCTCCAGCCAGCTCTGCCCTGTTGC
>PVKM010006002.1:0-45727 GCA_004027735.1 Carollia perspicillata | reverse complement strand
AGGGATTCATGCCTCAACACAAACAAAGTTTCTCTCAACCTACCATATGGACAGACCTTGACATTATGCTAAGAGAAATGAGTCAGACAAAGACAAATACCATATGATCTCACTTATATATGGAATCTAAAAAAAGCTGAATTCACAGAAACAGAGACTAGAATGGTGTTTACCAGGGGCAGGGGGCCTGAGGGAAGTGTGTAGATGATGATAACAAACTTCTAGTTTTAAGATGAATAAGTTCTGGGAATCTAATGTACACCATGGTCATTATTGTTAATAAAACTGTTTAATAAAACTATATTTCAAAGTTGCTAAGAAAATAGATCTTAAATGTTCTCACCACACACCAAGAAAATGGTAGTTATGTGATGTAATGATGTTAACTAAAAATACAGTGGTAATCATTTTGCAATATATAAATGTATCAAATGAGGGCATTATACACCTTAAATTTATACAATGTTACATGTCAATTATATTTCAATAAATATGGGGTAAAATTTTTGTTTTAAGTCCTACTCTTTTTATTTTTGTTAGTGTGAAATATCTTGGATTTTTCTTTTTATTACAAAACAAAATGTCCCAAGTGACTAATGAAGAAAATTAACCCCAAAATGTATTTATTTTTATTTTATTTTTTTTTGGAAAGTAGATGGCCAAATATACTCCCTTGTGGATATTCTCCATTCCCCTTTGGCAAACGAATTTTCTGAGAAGTCCTGTAGCAAAATTAACTTTTTAAATTGTTTCCCCAAGATATTGCACAACTGAAGTCTGTCCCAACCTTCTGTTTTATATTTTTCAAGTAATAGCTATTAAAAAGTGTGAAGTTAGCAGAACACATTCTGGAAAATGCTTGCCTTTGGTATGTGTCCTCCTTCACTGCCTTTTCTTCTTTTCAAAATATTTGCAATCTACATCGTTGCTTTTAATATGCTACTCTCCTAGTAGCAAAGCACTTTTGCCAGGATCTGCAATGTTTCTGAATTTCTGGTTTTAATAGTGTCTTTCAGGTCTTCATCCTAATTGGGTTTTCTGCATTGATTGTGAAACCAACTGTCACTCACTACTTGATTCTCTGTGTACCTTGATTTTCAATAAACTATTATTTTCTAATTCTCTTCCTATGTGCCTTCTCCCCTCCAACTCTCTGTATCACTAATAAATAACTCTCCACCAGGACTCCATCCTTATTTCTATTATCTTTTATTATTGTGGGATCTAAAATTTACTATGTCTTCAGTTTATAACAATGGGAGACTAATGACTCCGAAATAAATATCTCCAGCCCACACTTTAGTCCTGAGCCTGAGAATCAAATCTTAGTTGTTCCCAAACTAGAGTTTACAAATTTTTGTGGGTAGAAATTTTTTAGTTTATTCCTTTAAAAAATAATTTTAAAGCTCAGCACTTATCAGAGTGCTTTCATCATTACACATCCTTACACATACTGGTTACATCACTCATTTGAACCAAATAAACTACATGGTTTAGTAATATATCCTAAGGTTTTAAATCAGTTTAACTTGCCATTGGTTAAATCACATAATTTCTTTGGCTGTAATTTTCATCTGAAAATTGGAGAAAATAGACTTAATAATTGCTGTGGTTCCTACTAGCATTATTTTTCTGTGTCTAAAATTCTCTATTATCTCTCCTTAAAAATGGGAAACACCTTGTAAAAAACACTTAAAATGGAGAAGTCTTAACTGAACAGTTATTTCACATCAAATGCATTAATTTAATAAACTTTTCTGAGTTCCAGGCATGTGTTTGTCACCAGGCTAGCAATTTTATTAAAATTAATAAAAATATGAGTTTAAAAAATGTTTCATCAAATTTTAACTGAAACTAACAGGAGTTTGGAAAGTGACCTGAAAATCTTCTAGATTCATTGTTATGGGAAACACAGCAGAAATGTTTAATGCTGAAATATTTTTATAATTTTGAAAGTAATAATAAAATTGATCTTAGTTAAAAAGAAGTAGAAATCTGTCTTTTTTAAAATGATACTATGTTAACCATTAAATAATTATTTCATTTTGTGTTTGTCATAAATTTTGAAAAGATGAAGGGGAATGAGAGAGAAAACAATATTGGCCTGAAATCAATTATCAATGTTGAAAAGCCAAATAATGATATCTGCTCATTATCAGAGTTAATAGAGTTTATGAATGAGGATACAGCACATAGTAATTCAGGAGTCAACAGCATCTGCCAGAGCATTGGGTACCGTCCTGCTCATGGTATCACAGAACTACGTCAGAAGTCTCAGGAGATCAAGAAAGATTTAATTGTAACCCTCCCCACACTGGACTGAAGGACATTAAAAAAATGATAATTGATGTAGACTGACAATTAGTGATGAGGTCATACATTTTCCTCTAGCTGTTTTTTTTTTTTATTTTTTATTATTGTTTAGTTACAGGTCTCCCCATTTTCCCCCCATTGCTCTCCCCTACCCCATCCAATCCCTGCTCCCAAAGACAATCCCCACCCTACTGTCCTTGTGCATGGGTCCTTTGTACATGTTCCCCTTCTTTCCCCCATTACCCCTCTCCCTCCTCCCTTCCGGTCACTGTCAATTTGTTCGTTATTTCCATGTCTCTGATTCATTTTTGCTCATTTTTTTGTTTTGTTGATTAGGTTCCACTTATAGGTCAGATCATATGGTATTTGTCTTTCACTGCCTGGCTTATTCACTTAGCATAACTTGCTCTAAATTATGCAGAATATTACACAAAGTATTGGAAAAAACTGACATAAAAATAAATAATGCATGGGCCTATTTCTAATAGGTGAAGCCATATACTTTTAAGTTTTCTACTTGATGGGATTTAATACGTAAAGTATGGAAGAGTGTTTACTATTCACTTTTAGTCCCTTATTGCATTCAGGGTACAGTCCTTGTTCACCTTGGTATTCCCAATACCATGCTGGGTATGTATCTACCAGAAGGGGTACCAGAGTCTATTGAATTCAAGTAAGAAAAGGAAAAATAAACACATAGTATATTTAAAAAACAAGGGAAATACATAATATATGTATGATTGGTATTTCTGTACAAAAATGGTAAGTAAATATGATAGAAGCCCCTTTAACTGGCCTTCACTTAACTTAGCTTTTGGATTAACTATAAATTTCAATTTCCTTTGCAAAATATATAACTTATGTATTTCACCCATGGACTGCTCAAGGCTACTAAATTATGGTTTAGTATCCTCCAGTTCTGCTACTAGTAGGTAAGTTGTATGCTTCCTAGGAATAATTTGTGTCTTTTTCCAAAATCTATTTTTTCATGTATACTTTTTATTACTTCTTTCATTATTTATACCACCTGATGGAATATGAGCATGAAATGAGAGCGGTTCTTTTGAAACTATGCTTAATGTTTTCAAAAATACTTAAACAAGTTGCAATAAAGAGTCTTGAATTATGTACACAAAATACAAATAAAGATTGAATGGGGAATGTAAAGTCTATGAAAATTCTGGTCTTGGATTGTTTTGCAAGTATGTTTGAGTTCTCATTTCACTTTAAAAAGACAACCTTGAAATAAAAACCAATGCACTAATAATATAGTGTATACAAGATAAAGACCACATCCCTTCAATCAGCAAACTCATGCTAAAAACAATACAAAAGAAAAAACAATTAAATATAGCCCTACTTCAAAATATTGGAAAACAGATGACAGTTAAAATACTACACCTATATTAAACATTTTAAATGATTCTTTTTTTAGAAATTATTTTTGTCATTAATTGACTAATCACACCAGTCATGGTAAAGGAAAGACTTCTACTCTATTTAAACTATGCATAATATATGATACCAAATGTCTATTTTTTAAACACTTACCTGATTCATCCTCCTACTGGTAAGTCAGTTTCTTTCTTTGTATCAATTTACCACAAGGCTTGGTGATGAAGTTTATTACTTCAAGTGAAAATAGGGCAAGGACAGCCCGGAATAACACAGTCACTGCTCAGCCTCAGGTCTCAATGTTGACTTACTTTTTCCTGTGGAGAAAACTCATCTTTATAGCCAAACTATGGAAAAAAGGGGGAGGGTTCAGTCAAAGAACATGTATGAATGAAACCCTGGACATGGACAATGATGTGAGGACTGACTGTGGAAGTAGGGGGTGGACTAGGTGGAGGAGGGAAAAAAGGAAAAATGAGACAACTGTAATAGATTAACAACAGTAATAAAGGAAAAAAGAAAAAATGCCATATTAAAAAAGAATTTCAAAGTTCTAATGAATCTTGTACCTAACAAGGTAGAAGCCAGTGTAGGATTAAAAATATATATTAATGAGGTATATTTTAGTTAGCAGCCTCACTGTCCCTCAAAGATAACCTTTAAATTTGTTTCTTCTTGCAAGAGAGGGACCTAAAAAATTCTTTTGCTTTAGACATCTGCTTTTTAAGTCATGCAGTGATGACTCTTCACTTGCTAAACACCATGAAAAGTTCTTCCCTCTGAAAAGTGTTTGCTAGTGATCACTTACTTATAACTGAGGAGAGTGGTTTGGAATGTACGAGAAGAGAGTAGACATGAGATAGTGTCAGGTCTGCACAGGATGGAAGAGCAATCTAGACATCTTAGTATGTTTCCAGTGAGTGGAAGAGCTGAGGAGTGAGCCAGGTTAGCTATGAGGCTGGAACCACCAAGGCAAGGGAATAAGAGCATCAAGATGAATGCTGTGACATGAATAAGCCAGAGCCTGGAGGGCAGGCATTTCTGAGACTTACAGGGTCTGATGCATAAGTGAGAACCACAATGGAACCAAGTTATTGAGGAAAGAGAACAGACCATGAGTTATACCAGCCTTAAGACACTTCAGCCAGCAACAAGTAGAGCAACATGTGAAACAGTGACTCAGTCTAGTTAAGACAAGTTAGGGTCCATCCAGAATTTATTTGAAGCCAGAAGGAGAAGAGCATGCCTGCCCCTTCCCTAAATCTATGGATATAGGTAGATATCATGTGCACCTGGAGCAAAACTGCATTTGAAAGGGGAAATATGGAACATCCTTTGAGACATCCTTTGAGATGGGATGAACAATCTTGATAGTAAGTATGAACTATGACTGGCTGGATTTAATATTGAACACATAATGAGTTACAGAAATTCACATATGGAGAAAAAAGGAGGATGTATTTTATTCTTTTCACATTTGAGTGAGAGTGTATACATTTTTTATAAAGACACATAAATACTCTCAAACATATACAGCATACAAAAGGAAATAAAAGTGTCTGGGAGGAAAACCATGTTGATCTCTTTGCAGAGAAAGTATACTTGTATCATTTATTCTATGAAAGTGGCAAGGAATGAAAATATGTAGCTCTTGTCTTTTGTTTTACTTATTAAACTAATTCATAAGCAGTTTTGAAAAACAGAAACTCTTTATTATACACCCTCCCTCAAATGTTTTTAGACAGTCATAAGAATTCATGTCCCAGTGTTAAGTATTATGATATATGTAAATATCAATACCCTAAAAACATATGGCAGCACTAGAGTTGTGGAGAATTATTTTATCTGTGAGACTAATTTTGGTCTCATTTTCTTATTTTTTCAAAGCTCACAGTTGATGAATCAGGCCAATACATTTAATAATATTAACACCAATTTATAGGAAGGCATGTTATTGAAAAGTTGTTTTTTTAATTTTTTATTTTTATTGAGGTTGGAATGAGGAGAGACATAAATTTGATATTCCACTTACTTATGCATTCATTGGTTGCTTCTTATATGTGCCCTGATGGAGTATCAAACCCAAACCTGGTTGAATCAGGATGATACTCTAACCAACTGAGCTATCTGGCCAGGGATAAAAAGTTCTATGTTTGATGAAATGCATAACATTGGTCCTAATGAACCACACTCTGTCGTCATGTGAGCATTAATGTACACTTTTAAAAACCAAATATTTAGACAATCAACAGCTCTATCATCATAGTACAGAAATAATATTTCCCTAAAATTATTTTTATCTTGATTATCTATTAACTGAAAGCAAAAACAAGATTTTATTCTAGTGTCAGAGAAATAGAATCTTCCATGTTGAAGTTTCCATGTTGGCTTTCTTTTATTCTTAAGTAATTCATTGTTTTCCTCCATAAAATCTCACACAGGCTACTCTTAGAGAATTGTACCAGTGAATTTGAAACAAATTCAGAAACTAGGGATATGCTCTTCTTTAAGAATATCTTGGCTATGATCTCTCCTCATTGCCTTCATCTTAATAGTGCTTGGCTGTTTTCTAGAAGCTATGGAAGCCCGAGTCCATCATATACTATTAGGCATAAGTGGGAATTCCTGATTAAGTCCAGAAACACCCAAAGGAAGTAAAGTCCTTGCAACCATGTTAATTTTGCTTTTGAATTGTTTTTGAACTTGTTTAATCATTCTTATCCATCTTCCTAGATAACAATATATATAACATTCTCTAGTTTAAGTTTGATTTTATTCCCAAATGCACTTTATTCATTGATGTAATGTGGAAATAAAGGCTTACTTTTTCACTAATACTACATTTCCCAGGTAGTGATGGTCTTCCCCGAGGTCAATAGAATAGCACAGAAGTATAAAATGCTATAGTGACTTGGTTCTCATTATAGTTGTTAAATCCAATCATTTATTTTATTTTTCCCCAGAAGTTATATATTCAATTTATGCTATTTAATGGCAATTCATCCTTGAATAAAATGAAAACCATTCTGGTTCTTAGATAGCTTACATTCTAGTAGAGGAATTCACTTCACAAAAAGAAGTGAATGATAAATAAAAATAATTCCCATTTTAATACATCTTAAGTGAAAATAAGATACTGGGGCAGATAATATTTGGGGGTGAGATAGGAACACTTATTTTAGATGAGGTGGGCAGGGCGGGGAAAGCATCTCCAAGTAACTGACATATCAGGTGGGACCTGAAAGTGAGGAGGGACTAATTACAAAAGGAGAAAAAGAGACAGGAAAAAGAAAAAGGCAGGCAGGAAGGGAGGAAGGGAGGAAGGAAAGGAGGAAGGAAGGGAGGAAGGGAGGAAGGAAGGAAGGAAGAAAGGCCTACCTCCAGATCTACTCTACTGCTCTCCTAATTGGGGTTCATAATCATCACAGGCCATGGGTTCTAACAGCTATGTTTACTCCTATATTTGCAATGACTGTTTCTTTATTTATCTTTCTCTTCTGTTATAAACTCTGAGTTTATGGTCCAATCTTTCTCCATCTTTGAGGTAAACTGACAAATCTATTTTATAGTCTATTAATGAATTTTACTATTTTTTTCATATTTAAACATCTCACTTTTGTAAATATTACTAATTTATTTTTTTTCAAGAACCCTCAGAAAAAAATATGTTACTCAAACTTTTAAGTGGAATTCATTTAAGAGGAATGTATAAAATTTGGTGGGGGCCAAATCATGATCAGTTCATAGACTCTTTTGTAAAATCTGGCATTTAACAAAATAAATTAGAGATTTCAACCTGTTTTTGTGAAAAATAAAACAAAGCAAAATGCAATAACTACAAACACTATAAAATCTTATAGTTAATAAAAGTTCAATCATCCAAGGCTTTTATCTTTATTTTATTACCATTATAAATAATTGTAAAATACAGGATGCAGCAAAAGTAGGTTTACAATTGTTCATTTGGAGAATAATACAACAATTAACATAATAATACAAGAATAAACTGTTTTGCATATTCACATAACTGTAAACCTACTTTCACCCCACCCTATATAGTGAGTTTGAAAGTCCTTTGTATTCATTAATTATATTTACACTTAATAACCATAGAAGTTAGTAACTATATTTCATTAGATTACTTATTATTCATTTTGATAGGTCAGATTACTAGAAGATTAACGAGGTGGCTGTAACTTCTACCCATGGAGACAGCTGGGTTTTAGGGACATTCTCTCATCCCTTTCCCTTCAAGTGCTTTGCATTAGCTATTTTCCAACATAAGATAAACGTTGTCAAATTCTTAGTTGGGGTGAGCGTCACCAATTTAGTTGCAGATGTGCAATAAAGAATATATATTTGAAGTGGGCAATAGCAATAAATAAATTAAATATAAACAGAGCAAACAGTACACTCAGCCCAGAAAGTGGACCTGTCCCCTGCCTGCATTGTTTTTGTCAGTGCCACAGTCTATATCTGTCTCCACAGAAGGCTTTCAATAAATTATGTCATGGATTCTTATTATTCCAAAAATTGCAGGGTGCGAGTGATTAGCACTGTCAAGAATTACAAAAAAGAAAAAGAAGAAATGAAAAGAAAAGAAAATAGAAGAAAAAGGAGAGAAAAGGAAAGAAAAGACAAAGAAAAAGAGAAGCTACATTAGAATCAAAGTTTGGAATTCTTAACACACTCTCTCTCTATGATTCCCACCAGGAGGCCAATGTGCACTGCATGCCTAGACTTGAATATAAGCAATTATCTCTTGGCTGGAATCAGGATGGGCAGAGATCCAGGTGTCACAGCTATATGACACTGAGAATTGAGTGACATCTGATAACTGACTCGAGCAACACTCTGATCTTTGGTTCATGGTTCTGTCATGTATCCTGGGGTGAGCTCAGAAATTAGTGTGTTCCTTTTTATTTGTGGAATGGAGTATCCAACTCCCTGTGACTGGTTTTCCATTAGGAACTGGAAAATTCCCTATTCACCAGAAATGTTCAGCCGTCTTAGGTTTTATTATGAGATAATTAACTTGGGCAATATTGAAACATCTGCCTCGGGTGATCCAAAGGTAATGATTATTTGAATTAAAAAGTATAAATCCAAGTGTATTGAATTAGAGACCTCATAATCACTTATACATAATCTTCAAAAATATTCTTTGCTTGCAAGAAAGATGACTAGAATATTTTGTGTTTTATCTGAAGTTGCTTTTCCAATTATATTGTAATGCCCCTTAACTTACTAAATATCCTGAAAATTCTTTCCTCTACAAAGGGTTTGCTAGTAGTCATTTATACTTTATGATGAATTAAAGTCATTATATCTTTTCAACCAAGGGAATGCATGCTTGTATTGAGAATACATTTAAGAATGTATCTTCTAATGAGGAAACCACAGAGAATGGAAAAGAGGAAGTGAAATGTAAACAGGTAATAGAAAGAAAGAAGGAACAGGGTAGGAAGTGGGAAGAAAGTGAATTCAGGGGAAAATAATGATTTTTTTTTAATACAAAGTGAGTGACAAATGTGGTGCTATTAACTTTCATGCCTTAATGCCATTTTGTTACCCAGCCACAAGTAGTGTCTCAGATAAATTATGAGAGATGACCTGAGATTTTCTCACCCTGAATTTCCTTTTTGTCCTGAGATCCTTAACCATTTGCATAAGCAAAAAAATAAGGAATTAGAGGCCCAGCTGATAATACCTTGGTAGCTAGAACATGAAGTCCAATTTTTTTTTTTGCTTCCCAGTACATTTTTGTGACTATTTGCACAAAACAGTAACTTTGAGAGAAAAGACTTTTGTGAATCAAGAGTCAAGTTCCTGGTATAAATAATAGATTCAGAGGAATATGTACCTAATCTGATTTAATTACAAGAAGAGTAGAAGGAAAAATTCTTTTTCATTCTATAGAACATTAGAATTAGTAGCTAGGTTAGATCTCATTCTGGTAAATTAGCCCACAACCCTCCAGCCCTGTGCCAAACTCAGGCAGGAAGGGGTTAGTTAATGTGAAAATAAGATGTATAATTTAAACTGAACAGGCTACTATTAATTATAACAACAATAGGTTGTCCTTTATTTCAATATACATAAAAAATGCAGTGCCATTAACAGGCAGTTATACCAAAATACCATTTGAAAATTCTGAACCACATAATACATTTTTGCAGCTAAACACTAAAATAATAAAACACATGAGGATTATAAGTAATCCATCCAAGACACATTCTCCTGTTAGAAACACCTAACTTTGAAAAAAATTTCAAAATACTTCCTAAATAATCTTAAAATTTGCCCTCACATCATACATGTGAAATCTTTATCTTCCGTGTTACAGAAAATAAAAATGCTTTAATCTCTATAGCTCTTGGAGTTTCAAAATTTTACTTCTGTTAACCTAATTTTGTCCTCATGATAACCATGCACTAGGTTGAACTGGCACTGATGCATCCATTTTATTCATTATAAACAAGGCTCCAAGTGCTCTTCTCAAAGGCACACAATGAGAAAGTGGCAGATTCAATTACAGATTGTGGGTGTCCATCTCCAAGAAAAGGGTTTTTTTCCTATCATAAGACACAGAAAGCTTACATGAACTTGCCCAAGGCAACTGGCAGTGCCAGGAGAAGGAAAAAAATCTTTAGATTTCACTGAATTCTTATGAAAAATGCAAATTGCCAAGTCCTGATCCCTAGGGATTGCAATTCAGTAGGTTTGTGTGGAGACTAGAAATCTGCTTATTTAACAAGGTCCAATTATTTTTTATTGTGATAGAGTACAGACTATGCTCTGAGAGACAAATGGCCCCACTAGTTAAGTTGCAGTTTATGAATCAGAGAAGTATTGTGGACCCTAGAAGGATGTCATAAAAGCTCCATAGAGGAAAATTCACAGAGGGGTTTTCTTTTGTAAGATGCTATCTACCCAAATTTATAAATATATTTAATTTTATATAATTTTATTAAATTATTTATGTATAAAAGTTAAATATATAATATGATATATTTATATTACAGGTGGTCCCCACTTTTCAAAAGTTTACTTTATACCACTTCACTTTTACAAAAGATCCACGTTAACACCTGCTTCTGCTAAGTGACAAAAATCAAAGATTTTTGGTTTCAGGAGGAAAAGGCAAAATAAAAATTAGCCCTTTGCATTTGTTTTGCTGGGAGCCCTTAGGGAGACAGCAAACGCCCTGAACAGCTAGTATAGCCCCACCAAGCTCCTTCCCTGGGAATGACGCTGGTATCTCAGCATTAAGCTGCCAGAACTTTGAACTTTGTCTAGGAGTATCTGTGCTTTATCATGATTTATTTTGCACATCCATTAGTGATATGTGTCCTAAGGTCAATGCTTCTCTGCTTTACACTCTAGGCTTATAAAAAATTCCATAGGAATGTTCTACTTTCAAATAGTGAAGGGAACCTGTGTGTGTGTGTGTATCAGTCTCTGTATAAATATATAAAATCAATGTGTATATATATGTATACACACACATATATTTGTTGAAATCAGGCATGTTTTCTTTTTAGAATAGTAAGTTGACATGACCTGAGCACTGTGTGAATTATAAATATTTTACACTATTTAGAAATGTTTGTGTTACAATATTTAATTCTTACAAAAGCCCTATGAGGTCTGTCCTGACTTATCCTCATTTTACAGATGAGGAAACTGTTTAATTGTTAGAAGTAAAATGGTGTTTATATGAGCCTACCAGAGTGTCTATAAAGGCAAGAAGTTATTGCAAAAGAGGAAAACAATGCTTTTTATTTTGAGGGATTATTTTTTTATTGTTGTTCAAGTACAGGTGTCTCCATTTAACCCCCTCCCACTATCACAAACCCCACACATCCCCACCTCCCACCCTCAATTCTACCACCCTTGGGCCTTGTCCATGTGTCCTTTAAACATGTTCCTTGATGACTCTTCCCCTCCCTCCACTATCCCTCCCCACTCACCTCTGGCTACTGTCAGTTAGTTCTTTATTTCAGTGTCTCTGGTTATATTTTGCTTGCTTATTTGTTATCTTGATTAGGTTCCACTTACAGGTGAAATCATATGGAATTTTTCTTTCACTGCCTGGCTTATTTCACTTAGCATAATGCTCTTCATATCTATCCATGCTCTCATGAAGGGTGGGAACTAATTTTTTCCTTCTGCTGTGGAGTATTCCACTGTGTTTACCTACCACAGTTTTTTGATCTACTCATTTACTGATGGGCACTTAGGTTGCTTCCAGAACTTGGCTAATGTAAATTGTACTGCTATGAACATTGGGGTGCATAAGTCTTTTTGAATAGATGTTTCAGGGTTCTTAGGGTATAATCCCAGCAGTGGAATTGCCAGGTCAAAATACAGTTCCTTCTTTAGTTTTCTGAGGAAATTCCATGCTGTTTTCCACAGTGGCTGCACCAGTGTGCTTCCCTACCAACAGTGTACAGGGTTCCCTTTTCTCCACAACCACACCAGTAGTTTTTTGTTGATTTGTTTATGATGGCTATTCTGACCAGTGTGAGGTGGTATCTCATTTGTGGTTTTAATTAGCATTTCTCTGATGACTAGCAATGCTGAGCATCTTTTTACATGTCTGTAGGCCCTTTGTATGTCCTCCTTGGCAAAGTGTGTGTTCAGGGCCTTTGCCCATTTTTTAATTAGATTGTTTGTGTTCTGGAGTGGGGTCATGTGACTTCTTTATATATTTTAGAGATTAAATCCTTGTCCAAGGTATAATTAGCAAACATGTTTTCCCATACAGTTGGTTTCCTTTTCATTTTGCTGCTGTTTTCTTTATCCACACAGAAGTTTTTTAATTTGATAAAGTCCCATTTGTTTATTCTTTCCTTTATGTTTCTTGCTCTAGGGGACATATTGGTGAAAATATTGCTGCATGGAATATCTGAGATTTCCCTGCCTATTTCTCCTCTGGGACTTTTATGGTGCCATGACTTATATTTAAGTCTTTTATCCATCTTGAGTTTATTTTTTGTATGGTGTAGTTTTTAAAATACTTCTATTTAGATTTGCCTTAATTGAAATGAGTAGGGAATATTATTCCCCTTTTAGCTTATACTGACTTTACTTCACTACTAAACAGGAACAACAAACTGATAAATGTACTCCATATTTCAAAGATGAATGAATTAACACCCACTTCTTGTTTTCAACTTCTCAGTAATTCAACAAGGCTGATAAATATCATTCCCTATTACACATGGGAAAGAGATTGGGTGAAAACATCTATTTCGTAATTGTAAAAAGTGTTCTGGACTTGAAATCAAGATACATGGCTTTAATCCCCTTGTTTATCACATATACAAACTTCAGCAGGACATTTTTCTCTCTTTGAGTCTCATTTTTATTAAGCAGGGGTTTTAAGAAAGTTTATACCAGGTTTAGGGACTGACTGAAATAACACTTAAGCTTTCCGGTAACAGGGGTCATGTTCAGTAAATACTCTTTAAATGCTGACTTGTACCCTAGGATTCTATTGATTAAGAAATGACGTTTTAGCCCTGGCTGGTGTAGCTCAGTAGACTGAGCTCAGGCCTGGGAACCAAATAACCGCGGTTCGATTCCCAGTCAGGGCACATGCCTGGGTTGCAGGCCAGTTCCCAGCAGGGGACACACAAGAGGCAACCACACATTGATATTTCTCTCACTCTCTCCTTCCCTTCCCCTCTAAAGATAAATAAATAAAATCTTTTTAAAAAGATACAATTAATTTAAAAAAAAAGAAATGACGTTTTAGCAGTAGAGAAAATTACTTGGAGATAAAAGATAATGTCCAAGGTAGAGCTTCTGAAGGCAGATTTTGTCAGAAAGAGATTGGTAATCCATTGCTAACCAAATAAAGTCAGTGTTTAACTTTTATTTTCTCTGAAACTTTGTAAAGAATCACTCATTTTGATTTTTTTCAAGAAACCCTTGGATTATAGGGACTGTATGCTGCTGTATTCCTGTTATGAGATTCAGCACTTCAAACTTCACAATTTACCACACCAGTTATTTCTCACTGTTACGTTGTGAGATAATTCTTATTATCCCAATTTCCATAGCTTAAAAGATTGAGATTCAGAAAAGCAAGATGACTTTTTGACATTGAAGTTTATGCTCTTCCCAGTATACTATACATCCGGAGTTCTGAAGCCCACACCACAGAAACCTCTTCTGGTTAATTAAAGTGCAACACAATTTGTTAGGAGACTGTTAGAGTGTCCCAAGACTTCTAGGATGTTGGCTATCCTTGCCAATGACTTGTCTTACCAATATGTCTTCTCTCTGTGTCCTCTTCAGTTCTTCAAACATAAAGAGGACTATGGGCCTTATAATGTCTAGGTCCATTCCAACTTTTAGCTCCTGTTATTCCCATTTAGTCTGACGCTTTCGTTCACTTACACTTTCATGCCCCTGAAATCTTAAATCTCACTCTCAGGCCAGAAGTAAGTATCCGGAGGCAAACATGGACCTTCAGGCCTTCTTTTACTATGTAAACTTCCTCCTATCAATTGCATAGATCTGGGAGAGCTGGCTGCCTTTTCTTGGTGAATTAAACATCCCTTCCTCCTCCCAGCACCACCCATGGTAATGCTCCGTGACCATCGCCACAGTAAATATTTACTGCAAATGAAATCAATGTTTTTTGGTTAAACAAAGCATAAATTTGAGAACCATTATTAAATATTGAGCTCATTCTTTGAAAAATGTCTGGCACTTGTAGTCACTCAGTAAATATTTGTTGACTGGATGAATATGGTAATTAAGTGTGGGACAAAGTTTGACACAGAACAGAGTATCAGTGCCTGTATGAATAATGAGGGGAAAATATTTTTTGTTATGGATAGTTTTTGTTGCTTTCTAAAAGGACATATCTTCTTTTTTTCTGAATGAAGAGAAGATGGGAATCCTTACTAAAGAAACCAGGAGAGAGACAATGTGTGGGGTAAGAACAGGCTGTGTGTGTGTTGGGTGCAGGGAGCATAAGGGAGATGGGAGGCTTAAGAAAGCTTACAGCGTGGCTGAAAAGATGAAGGATTGTTTGTGTAGAGGTGAGGTAAGAGGGAGGAAATTAGGAGAAAATTTGGGTGCTTTTGTAACATTTGGCCATGTGATATCTGATAAAGACTGCCTTTTATGGGTCTTCAGGAAATAGTAAAAAATACCCATTTCTCTTTAATATAGAGTTGGTTATTTCTAGGATATGTGAAAATGCTGAGGTCTGCTTCTCTGACAGTGGTGAGGCAGAAAGTTGTCACATTCTGGTTACAGATGCTAACAGTGCTGTTTGCTCCAGGCAGTCCCAGGAAAGTCAAGCTCATGAGCCTTTCATATCAGTGCTTTTGATTTTTAACTTTCTGCAACTGGGAAATAAAAAGCACTAAATCACCCTTGCTGCTTATCTCCCTTCACCCTACCACACATACACACACAAATTTCAGTACGCCATAATACTAAACCGACATATCCCTAAAGGGACCGGGCTGGGCAGAGAACACAGAGATTTTACATAAAATCTGCTGGGTGCTAAAGAAATTCTAAATAAAATGAAGTGGGGAATGTGGAAAGCTCATTCGAAGAGAGTCTTTGGTTTGAGATTTGCACTTAAATTTTAATATTTTGTTTATGTGTTGATCATATACTTGAGCTATTTGACTTGAAATCTTAATTATTGCTGAAGAAGAGATAAGCAGTTTATATTTTTGAAAATAAAATACTGAAATGAAACTTGTAGTGATTATTTAAGAATACTATACTTAAGCATGTGTGAATCAGCTGCTAAAGGCAGCTGTTAATATGATAACTACAATAAATTCAAATCAGGCCCATCTATATATTTACTAGTCAATGGTCAATCTGGTTAAGCATTCCAAATTGTTTAAAAAGATCTAAAATGGACTGATAGCAATTATTTGTGATATGAGCTAAGGATACTAATTTTTAAAGCAGACTTATTGGATAATCTACAAGAACCTCATTTTACAAATGAGCAGGCAAATTTCTGCATATAAACTACAAATTTTAAGAAATAGAAGCCTTTGACTGGTAACATTAGGTTTGTTATTATACATGAACTTAAATAAAATAAGATTTATTTATAAAATATCTTTTAGTTCAGCCTTTCTGCTAATTTAGATTTGCCCTGTGGCTTTCATGGTATCAGTGATATCTTACTATTCCTTTTCTTTATGAACTCATCACAAAATTTAACTATTTGCTATTCCTTAGGCATAATGTTTAGTAGAGACACTATACAAACAAATAAGAACGATGATTACCTCAAACTCACTAAAGAGTGGGGTAAATGGACATTAGAAAAACAAGCAAACAAACAAACAATGGATAAATATTAATTAAACTCCTTCTGTGTGTCAGATACTATTCTACATACTGGGAATCTAATAGTTAATAAAATACAAATGTTCCATTGTCATGAATTTATAGCAAAGAGGTCTTGCAACTGCTGGCATGTAGACATGTACAATCCATTATCAAAAACAAAACATAAAAATGCCTTACTTTCTGTGTAGAATATCATTGAAATCCCAACTGGAATTCTTCAACAACTTCAGTTATTACTCTAGCATCCCAAAGAACACTGGACAATGTAACAGAAAAGGTGCCGCCTGAGAATCAAACCTCACCTTCAACACCAACTCAGTTTGTGCAATTAGATAAGTAATTTAACATAGCTAGGTCACATTTTCTTCATCAATTTTATCTGTAAAAAGAGAAAATGGGTAAAATATTCTCTAAAATCTAACACCAAAGCTCAGTATTTCTGAAACTACAGCCTTCATCCAATCCAGGGATGTTTACTAGGATAACTTTAAATAGCAAAGGAGAAAATAGGGGAATTGAGTATTATTAAAACATATATTTCCAGAGGAAAATGGTTAATCGAGGAAAGATGGGCCTTCCCCTGTGGTACTCACTATGACTCTTTACCAAATATTTCCTATGTTCTTTATTCTGGGCCTATGGTCAATTTACACTTGAAGTTGAGCCTGTGGGTGACTTGCTTAGGGCTATAATATCTGAGTAGGGGTCCTAATGAACTGGCACATAATTTTTTACCTTTCCTTGTATTACCTAAGGTGATAAATGATATTCCAAATAGTGGAGGGTTCATTAACCTGTGCCCCTGAGGGAAGAAAATGAGAAGCATACTCCTGCTAACCCAACATAGACATATGGCCCTAGAAAGACCTTTGTTGTTTTGAGCTACTGAGATTTGTGGGATGTTTGTTAACACAGCACGACTGTACCCATCATGACTGGTATGGGAATTACATTAGCAAAATTACTGTCTTACCAATAGTTCTGTTCTTATTTTCACTCTTCTATGTATGTAAAGCTCAAAAGGTTTACTCCTGCTAGTTTATGGCTCTTACAAAAAAAGGGAAATGTTTGATCTTATTCTAAATACAATTGGCTAGAAGCTCGCTAAACTTTTCAAACTGGTAATTGAATGTTCTTTTATTCCTCATCCTTAAACTAACCTTGATTGATTTGGGTGAGATTTTGTGAGCAGTATCATTTAAAGAGCTATACTCTAAAGGTGTAGAGTATTTATGGTAGATGCTGTGCCCAGCACTCCTGTTTTAATCCCATTTCCCTGTCATGAAGACAGAATTACCCTTTTATAATATTTTTCAGCCCAATTAGATATTCTTTTAGATGTAATAATGCTCCGAGGTCCTTAAGAGTTATCGTTATCCAGTTTATTATTATCTTTCATAAATTTCCTCAAGCATTTAAACATGCCAGGCCTGTATCAGACTGACTCATTCAGAACCTGTTTTTTCATACACCACCCACCCCTGCCATGTGGAACTCCAACACCAAGTTGAAGGCTCCCACACATTGAATCATTGTTTACAAAATCTAACCCACAGTATAACACCTGCAGTGATAATATTATGACTGTAGCTCATATTGTTCAAGTGCTGGCCATAGCACTATGAAAAGATTATATTTTAATGACTTATCCTGAAACCAGAAAAGGGGAGGAAAAAAACATGGATGATCACAAATTATCACAAATGGCTGGTAACCAGTCTTTTCTGATCTGCTTCCAGTGTTCCTTCAGAACTGAGACACAATTCAGTAACCTGTTATGGAAAGGAATAATTATCCCATTCATCAGGCCTTAGTAATAATTCATAAAGTTTGAGCCATGTACTGATCATATATCTTTTTATGCCAGCTTTATTTCTGCTGGTAAATAACAATCCATTTAATTACAGAAATAAATCTGCTATGCTATCACCATGAAGTTGAAAGTGATAAAAAAGTTTAATAAACTAAGTTCTAGGAATAGAGAGCTCAATTAAATGCCATTGTTTGGTCTCAGCATCATTTTATGTTAGTTCTTAAGACATCCTCACCCCCAATCATAGCTGCCCAGTGGAAATAATTGCCAGTCTTCTCATTAGTCATTGCCTCTGTGAGTCCTCTTTGTTATAACTACTTAGTTACTTATTTGTCCCAGGCTCTGTCAGGCAGCTTGATCTCTTGCCTATATTGTATATTCTTTTCTCTTGGTCTTGCCATTGATTCCCTCTTTTTCTATATGATCTCTTGTTCTACAAAAGGTAATTTCACACACACTGGCTTATTGCAATTTAGGTCAAAGAAACCAGGCACCACGAAAATAAGGCCTTTATTTAGAAAAAAAAATGTTTCTGATCTATTTCTGCTGCTAAACTTGTGAAGTCTCACCTCCTCTTGTGTTATGGAGATTGAAAAAAAAAGACATTTTTAAAGCACACTTTAAAAAAAGTCCTGAAAGCTACCAAATATGCTAGTCTCTTCCCATAATGCTGTTCAGGAAGAGTAAGACTATGTTATAGGAAACGAGGGGCTCTGACCCTTCTCTTCACATCATTGGTAAACCTTGTGTGACTTGGTTCAACCAGATCTGCTCTGTCTTTTTACACTGAAGTTGTATTGGCTTTGGCAGTTTGTGAAAGTCTAGGAGATTTTATAGGTTTAAACTTTATTTTGCATTTGTTAATAAATAATCATTTCTTATTTGTGGGAGGGTGTGTATACATACTCATACATTATGCTGGCACTGTTCCAAAAACTTCATAAAGATTGAATCATTTTATCAACCACAACAATTTTATTTCATAAATGAAGAAACTATGATTTTGAAAGTTCAACCCACTCAACCAAGATCACACAGCTTAAAAGTGCTACTGTCAGCATTAAATATTCAAGGATGGAGAGTGGAAACTTCAAACTCCATTACTCCTTTTCTACCCCCACTTATGTCTAAAAAAAAGGTTGCTGAATTCAAGTCACCAGATTGTTGAAGGCTTTCCATGAATAAAGTGCCACAGAAGATGCTGTGATACGCACATGGGGACAAAAAAGAAACTCACCATCAATTAATGGTATATCTAATATTACCTTAGAAGTCTCTAAAGAGAGAAAAATAAAGTAAACAGAAAAAGCTATTTTGGTTTTTTTTTTTATACTAAAAACCTGGTCCAGCCAAATGTTTACTTTTTACCCTGGAGGTTCATGCCACTATTTGAAAGATGAGATAGCTTGTTAGATTTTATTTATTACTATTATTATTATTATTGCTAGATTTTAGTTATACCTTTCCACCAGCGGCCTCAAGATTTTATCAAGGACTATATAGCATGAAAGTTACCTACTGATATGAAGGTTATTTAAAGGAGTAACATCTCTATGGCACGTGTAACAAGAAACTGTAAAGAAGAAACCAGATCCTGAATTAAACTCATGACTGTTGCCAGAGAGGAGGCATTGCTGGTGACTTCATATGTCTTTGACGTGAATGAAGGCCTTGAAATCTATACATGGGTCTGATCCTGGTGCTGCTCACATTATTACTAAATGAGAAATCTCTTTCCCCAAATGGCAGCTTTAACCCTTTAATAAAAACAAACTGAACTGCCTACTGTGTGCTATGTCCTAAACTGAGCACCAGGTATGCCACAGGGAAACTCAGGCATTCCACCATCTTTCATCAAGCAGCCCCCATACTGGTGAGGGAGACAGAAGTTAAGCATATTAATGCACAAATAAAAAACTAATTATAGGTGATAATTAAAACTATAATGAAAAGTGGTGATAGAAAGTGGGGAGTTGGTAAGAATAAAGAAGAGAAATTATTTTACATTGGTAGGTCAGTATCTTCTTGTAGACACAGCCCCATCTGAACTATTTTTCTCCCTTTTATGTGATCACCTTGCCAACTAAGTGGAGATGTTTGGTGCCCTTTGGAAGAGATAGCCAGGGTATTGATGTGCAGTGTTTTCAATGTTTGGCAAGGGTTTAACATATATGGAATCTCCACTTCTCAGCTAATGTCAGGGTGCTTCAGATACATTAATCTGAGAGTCTAAATTATGCCAATGAAAACATATATTTACTTTTAAATCCCATTTATTTATATACAATGAAATAAATTCACTTTCTACTTAGCAAGCAATATCAATTTGAGCATTATTTAAAGTATATAAGAAAAGTTTTAAATAATGTCTTTGAATATTTAGCACTTGAATTTATAAAATATTACATTTTAAAGCTCTCATAGCAAATCTGACATTAAATCGAGAATATTTTAAGTATTTTTAAAGCCAGTGATAAAATTATGGTGTCTAAATCCTAAATTATTAATATGTTAATAAGTATAAATTTCATCACATACTTAAAGTTTGTTTTCTGTCAAACCCATTCAGCCATATCATGTATTTATTTTAGCACCATAAAATAAGGGGAAAAAAACTAACAAGGTAATTGTCAGTCATTCTCACCATGACCATAGGCAGATTGGTTCAGTAAGAGGATATGAAAATGATGCTGCTTTCTTAATATTTTGTCATACTCAGAAGCTAAATCCTTGTGTATGTGACTCTTCTCCTATAACAAAAATTTAGAAAAGGTTGAGAAAAAGAGAATAAAGAATCTGCATTCTTTAGATTGCAGATTCTTTATTCCCTTAACTTCAATCAAAATTGAGAAAATGTTAACCATTCTGGAGGAATCCCCAAAACATTTGATGTTGGTGAAATAATCAAGAATAACATGATCAACAGCATTCTATTTTTTCTATGCTGAAGTTTGAAAATTGTCAACTTAATAACAAAGTTATACAAACTCAACCTTATTTTCATTAAAATTAAAAATAAGGCAATAAATAGGAGAGATTTAGACTTCCAGCCAAGGTGGAGACATAGATAGATATGCTTTGCTTCCTTGCACAACCAAAAGAATGATAACAATCAATTTAAAAACAAAAACAACCAGAACTGCTAGAAAATCAAAGTATATGGAAGTCTGACAACCTAGGAGTTAAAGAAGGAACATTCATCCAGACTGGGAGCAAGGGTGGAGATGGGCAGCCAGGGAAGAGAGGATTGAGGCAAGTTGGCAGCTGGTGGACTGGCTGGTCCCACATTCGCATGCAGATAAACCAGGAGGAGCACTGGAGAGTGAGACAGACTGCACAAATCAAGGTTCCAGCACTAGGAAAAGATAACCTCAAAACCTCAGGCTGTAAAAACCTGAGGGATGCAGTGGTGGGAGAAACTGCCAGTCTCACAGGAGAGTCTTAGAGCATACACAAGCCCACCCACCCAGGAATTAGCACCAGGGAAGCATCTACAAGGACACAACTCACTTGCAGGAAGTGGAGGAAGTGACTGAAAGTGGGGCTAGAGGTGAGCAAGCAGCATTGTTCCCTCTCTGACCGCCCCCCCCAACTGAGCCACAACAGAACCAAGTGTGTTGCCCCACTCTGGCAAATATCTGAGACTCTATCCATTACAATGCAACAGGTGCACGGAGAGAAAGAAATATGGCCTAAATGAAAGAACAAATGAAACTCCAGAAAAAGAACTAAGTAATGAGGAGATAGCCAACTTGTCAGATGCAGAGTTCAAAACACAGGTAATCAGAATGCTCACAGAATTGACTGAGTACAGACACAAAATAAAGGAAGAAGTGAAAGCTATACAAAGGGAAATAAAGAAAAATACACAGGAAACCAACAGTGAAGGGAAGGAAACCATGACTCAAATCAATGACTTGGAATAGAAGGAAGAAATAGGCACTCAACCAGAGCAGAATGAAGAAATAAGAATTCAAAAAATGAAAAGAATCTTAGGAAACTCTAGGACAACTTTAAACATTCTAACACCCAATTATAGGGGTGCCAGAAGGAGAAGAGAAATAGCAAGAAATCAAAAACTTATTTGAAAAAATAATGAAATAAAACTTCTCCAAACTGGCAAAGGAAGTAGACATACAAGTCCAGGAAGCTCAGGGAATTCCAAAGAAGTTGAACCCAAAGAGGAACACACCAAGACACATTGTAACTTGAATTGACAAATATCATAACTTAAATTGACAAAGATTAAAGATAAAGAGAATCTTAAAAGCAGCTCAAGAAAAGAAGAGCATTACCTACAAAGGAGTGCCCAAAAGACTATCAACTGATTTTTCAAAAGAAACCTTGCAAACAAGAAGGACTGGAAATATACTCAAAGTCATGAAAAGCAAGGACCTACATCCAAGATTACTCTATCCAGCAAAGCTATCACTTAGCATGAAAGGTCAGATAAAGTGCTTCCCAGATAAGGTCAAGTTAAAGGAGCTCATCCAAACCAAGCCCTTATTATATGAAATGTTAAAGGGAGTTATCTAAGAAAAAGAAGATAAAATCTATGAACAGTAAAATGACAGAAAACTCACAACTGTCAACAACTGAACATAAAAAACAAGAACAAAAACAAACAAAGCAAACAACTAGAGCAGGAACAGAATCACAGAAATGAAGATCACATGGAGTGTTATCAGTAGGGAGGAGGAGGGGGGAGAATGGATGAAAAGGTAGAGGGAATAAGAAGCATAATTAGTAGGTACAAAATAGAGAGGGGAAGATTAAGAATCGTATAGGGAATGGAGAAGCCACATTACTTATGTGTATGACCCATGGACATAAACTAAGGGGGGAATGCTGGAGGGAAGGAGGTGCAGAGTAGAAAGGAATTAAGGGGAGAAAAAATGGGACAACTGTGATAGAATATTCAATAAAATATACTTGAAAAACAAAAATTAAAATAAAAAACAAAAGTGTAAAAAATTAAAAGGAGAAATTTAAAAACTGTAACTTATTCTAAGTTACACAGTTCAAGATGCAATTTTCAGCTGTGACCGTGTTTTATATTAAGGGCATAGAACTAAAATCTTGATGGATAATAATAGTATCAGATTGTTACAGACAAAAAATAAGACACTACAACTTCTGAAATAGTCACTATATTGGTGGTCTTAGCCACACTCCAAGATTAATCAGAAATTACTGTTTGATGTTTGCTACAGCTTCAGATAGGGATACTAAATCTTTTACATTCACAATTCAATGTTCAACATTCTCGTTGATTATGTTAATCGCATCACACACAGAAGTACTTCAGTCATCCAATATTTCCCAGGAGGGAAAGTTTTGATTGCTATCTCTAATCTTTTTAGAGCACCCTCTTCTGCTACTGATCATTAATTAAACATAGTTCTGCTGGTACTTCTTTAGGCTGCTGTTGCTCTAGAAGCTGCCCAACTGACTGTCATAATATTGTGCCATTTGCAGCAACCACCCTGGGTCATCATCAATTATTTTCCTGTTTTAGAACTCTTTGCTCTTTGTATAACAGTTTTTGATGACTTGATAAATCTTTACAATCAAATTCTACCTCATTTATTCAAATTACTACTCTTCAAAGGCACTACCAATCTTTCCTTGTAATCATTTCCTTATTTCCCAAAGTAGTTTAAGACTTCAACATCAAGTGTAGACATACAAAAGTAAATGCCTGGATTAAAAAGTAAATTTCAAGTCAGGATCCAAGTTTGATACCAAAAATCATTGTCAGTTGGAAGGGGGCAGATAGTAGAGCAATAATACTGATTTATTCTTTTTTTCATTTTTTAATCCTCACCCAAGAATATGTTTTTCTTAACTGATTTTGGAGAGAGATGAAACAAGAGGGAGAGGGAGAAGGAAACGGAAGTGGAGGGAGGGAAGAGAGAGAGAGAAACATTGACCTGTTGCCTCCCTTGGTGACCATTTATGTGTAAGGGATGACACTCTACCAACTGAGACACCCAGTCAGAGCTATTCATTTATTTTTCTTCATTGAATTCATTCATTCAATGGCATATATTTATTAAGCATCAGTGTTATCTCAGACACTGTGCTGGACACTCTGGTGGACAGAGATGAAGTGGCATTTTTGGCAGATTGTATTTTTCAGTATGGTCATATCCACAGCTTTCTCATCATGTAACTTGAGACTTCCCCTATAGAGAAATGAGGGTCTACATTCTTGCCCCATAAAATGCATGAACTTAAAACTAATGTGCTTTGAATCCTGAAGCTAGATTTAAAAATCCATGCAGTTTCTAACTGGTTCTTTTGTGACACTCACCTGGGAGCCCTAAACTATTGTGTAAATAATCTGACTTTCTGAGGCAGCTATGCTGTGAGGAAGCCCAAATAAACAGTCAGCAGGATATGAAGCCCCCTGGTTTAGATGAGTTCATTACTAACTTGCCAGCCATGTGAATGAGACATCATGGAAGTGGATGCCCAGCTTCAAGTCCAGCTTCCCCAGTTCATGTTGTATGGACCAGAGAGAGTTATCCCCATTGAGCACTACTCAAATTTTCGATTCAGTAATTAAGTATTGAATTGTTGTTCATAGCAGCACAATTTACATCAGCCAAGTTCTGGAAGCAACTTAAGTGCCCATCAGTAAATGAGTTGATCAAAAAACTGTGGTACATTTACACAATGGAATAAGATGCAAGAGAAAGAAAGAAGGAAATCATATCCTTTGAGACAGCTTGGATGGATCTGGAGAGCATTATGCACAATGAAATAAGACAAGCAGTGAAAGACAAATACCATATGATCTCATCTATAAGTGGAACCTAATCAATACAAGAAATGAGCAAGCAAAATATAACCAGAAGTGCTGAAACTAAGAACAAACTGACAGTAACCAGAAGGGAGGTGGGAGTGGATAATGGGGGTAGGAGGGAGAAGGGTTGTCAAGGAACACATATGAAGGACACATGGACAAAGCCAAAGGGAGGTATAATCAAGGCCAGGAGGTGGGGATTCCTGGAGAGGAGGGGAGTGGTGGGGAGAAAATGGAGACACCTGTATTTGAACAACAATTTTAAAAAAGAAAAAAATATTGTCATTTCAGTCACGAAGTTTGGGAGTGGTTTGTTACTCAGCAATAAATAACTGATACATCCCAGACTTCAGAGCAATTACTACCTATAGTGGAAGATAGGAAATATTACCAACTTTATATATATAAAATACTTTGCCTACACATGTTTTTATATTGTTCACTATGTTTGGGTTACGGGTAAGAAAAAAATGCCCCAGGAAACCACACTTCTAACCAAAACAGCACCTGTGAGTGAATTTGAAATAACTGTTTCATCCTCATGTACTTACTTTACTGCCATGTATAGGAACACATGAGACAAAAATCTAAGATCTAAGGTCATCATGAGCGTGAGCCATACTCCTAGGGTTGTGCTTAGAGCAGTTATGGCCTAGGCCAAAACTTGGTATTCAGAAAGCCCTGAAATGTCAGTGACGCAGTCCAGCAGACCAGAACCAGAAACCCAGAAAATGATTTAGTCCATTTGTCAGAACCCTCTTCCTAAACCCTCTTATATTCTTGTCCTACTCATAGAACTACTGGGAAGCTTTCTTTTTAATTTACAGGTTTGGATTCTAATAATAATAGTAATAATGACATCGCTACTCAACTACAACTACTCCTACTAATGCATTCATTGATCAGTTACTAATGTAAATATTTGACTAAGCATTGTATATGTATTTTCTCTTTCAATCTTCTAGCAACCCTACAAGATAAATGCTAATGTTACCAATATTTTACAGAAAGATAAATTGAAGCACCGTAAAGTGAACTCAAATGCTAAGGCCACACAACATGTGAGCAGTGGGGTTGGGTTTGAACTCAGATTGCCCTAATCCACAATCTGCACTCTTAACCAATGAATGCACTGTCCTCTTTTATACCATGGCAATGCCTACCATTCTTAGTTTCATCATTTTAATTGCTCAATTGTGGCAAGTTCCTGAGGGCAAAATCAAGTCTTAATCACTATTTTATGTGTATAATCACTAATTATACATATAATTATACATATGCCTGGCACATGTGTGATTGATGTTCCATAAATAGATGTCACATAAATTCATGAAGGAATGAACTATACAAGTCACTTCTCCTACTTGGGCCATAATATCCTCATGTTCCAGATGAGGAGATTACGGTAGGTGGTCAGGAATATATCCTTGTAGGCTCTGGAATTTTATGGTTTTCTGACCTGAAATACCTCTAAAGGAAGCTGGAATCAAGAATCTTCACTGAGTGTTGTCTATTACTACACTACAAAATAAAAGCTTCATAGAGTTGTACTGAGATTGGCTTTTCCTTCTCTTACAGTTAGGGACTTCCTGTGCTACTTTAGTAAAATAGATCATATACTCTGGATCTTCGAAGGACACCCAGGTGATAGAGTCATAGAGTCACACCTCTGTTTTTAGGGACTGGTGAGAAATTTTTAAAAAATCTTCAAGGCCCACAGCGCTTGTCAGTTCTCAGAGCAGACAGAGGTCAGGGCTGGGATGGCATTATTACTTTTTTTGGTCTCTTTGTTATTCAGGAATAATCCACCCAGGACCTGCTCACCATGTGAAACACTAATAAGAGAAATGGAAAACTGAAGCTTCTCTGGCAAGGTTGCAAAACGAACTCCACTTTTTATATCACAGTTTTTGAAATTTGATACATAAGTGCTATGGAATGATGAGTTGTTTCTAGGAGGGAGATAATCTAGCTGTTACCTAGTTTAATTTTACAGTATTTTTTTAAATTGGGGAAGAGGAGGGTGATATTAAATTGATTGCCAAGCAAAATTACTCAGCTCAACTCTCCCCTTTGAGATCTCACAAATGAGAAGCGTGGATCTCTGTCCCAAATTCTCTACTCCATTTACATGTCATAGTCATCACACCGAAGTCTTTATTTTATTTTATTCTTTTGCTCAGAAATGCTCACATTTTTCCCTCTGCAATCTCCTGACTACACTGAATCTACTTACAGTCGTACTTGTCTCTCTTCTCCTTATGTGTCAAATGCACGTTCATTTAATTGCTCACAGTTTGTTCAACTCCCAGAATGTATAACTCTGAGATGATCCTTCTTGGTGAGTGATTTCCTGGGGATCACTCCCAGACTTATCTTACCACACATTCTCAGGGACCCTTGTAAATACTAACCCTTTGTGTCTGTTATTGTAATAGTGATAGGCAAGCCATTTTGCAGAACCTGCCAAGATGACTCATTCTCCCAGGCTTACCCAATTGTAGCACTCACACTAAACTTTGGATGTCAGCCAATTTCCTCCAAATAAATGTGGGAGAATATCAAACCCTTGCTTCCTAGGTTTCTTCTTTTTTCTCCCTCCTTTGTTCTTTCACAACAACTTCTAATGACCATACTCTAACTCCTCTGTTTTCATGGCTAGTAACCCTAGGGGGTTTAAATCAGATTCTTTCTTTGAGATGAACACTACTAGACAGTTAAGAATTCATGTATATACAGTGTAGCACAGAGATATGTAGGATATTGGAATGACAGTCACACACTGTCTTGGGTCTTTGGAATCCCTTGTTGCTTCAGTCTGTCTCACTGTGTGAAAACATTGGGCTTCCTGCTTCTTTCTAACCTTTAATGGATTGGCATATTATGGATTGCAGTCTCCTGACAAGATCTGAGTCCACGAATCTCCCCTCATTTACATGTCATGCAGAATTACAGAGGTTTTGTAATATGTGGATAGCCTCTCTATGGCCTGGTCTCCCTCCCTTTCTTTCTTTCGTCTATTTATTCGTTAAACATTTATTGTTCAAGTCACTGGGGCTAGCTTGTTCAAATATATATATATAGTCAGATTCCTGGTGTACATATATCAGAAAGGGAGGAAAATGAGGGACCAGAAAAAAACATAAACCAGATAATCATTCATCATGATAAATTCTCTAACAGCAATATAAAAGGTAATACAATAGCTAGTGATGGTGGGCAGGTAGGACTGGCAGTGAAGACAGAGTTAAAATGATCATGACTAGAAAAGGAGCTAACCACACAAGCTTTACATGACAGCATTCCAGGAAAAGAGAACAGCATATGCTGTGATGTGAGAAAAACCTGGCTTGTCAAAAGGACAGAAATAATACAATAAAAATAATAAAGCCAAACTTGAGAGCAAGAAGAAGGCACTGAATTCATCCACATTACCAATGATTAAAACAAAAAACATGAGTAATGTCATTCCAAAGAGGATGCTGATCATTTCTTTATTCATTTGTTTTAGTGATACATGATAGAACTCAGATTAACCCATTAAATATTGAACTAAGTCTGTGAGACTGCAATCAAGTAACCAATTCAATATATCTGGTTCCATTATGTCATTTCAGCCCTTTTAAAAGATTTTATTTACTTTTTAGAGAGAAGGTAAGGGAAGGAAGAAGAGGGAGAGAAACATCCATCCATCTGTTGCCTCTCTTACGCCCTCAGCTGGGGAGCTGCAACCCAAGTGAGTGCCCTGACCAGGAGTGGAATCGGCAACCTTTCAGATTGCAGGACGGCACCCAACTTTTTTATGAGAAAATGTCTTTGAATTTTACACATGCATGAATGCCTGATATAACATAACACCAAAGAAAGTTCGAGAATCAGGAGATGAAATAAATGTTATGTGTCTCCTAAGAAACAGTTACACAACTGTTTAGAGCTGCTCTATTCATAACATCAAACAACTAAATGCTGTTCATTCTAAAACAGATAAACTTTAGGATATTTATACAGTAGAATGCATTGTGACATATTTATACAATAAATGAAAATAACCAAAATAATACTACAAATGAGAACATGAATGATATCCCAAATATACAGTGGTGTGAAAGAAAACAAACATAAAAGCATATATAGTATTATGATTCAGTTTCTTTGAACTTAAAAATAAACTATAACACTTCATTTTTGGATGCATGTGAACTTGGTAAAACTATAAGGAAAAGTAAAGTACCAACCATGACCCTACAAGGAAAGGCAGTAGGAAGGTAGGAATGAAAACAGCTGGAAGTGGGCGGGACTGTTTAGTGATTCTGGAGAGCAGGCGATCATCACTCTCTTGACCTGAGTGGCGTCCCATAGGTGTTATTTTTGTAATAAACCACTGACCTATATACCTTTCATGGCAGACTCATCTATGTCTATGCTAAATTTCACAATAAAAATACTGGTTGAAAATAGAGAACAACAGTTCCTGGCACACATTAAATATTACATTCATTAGAGCAGATGGTACTATTAGTTTGGAAAAGATATTTCTCTTCATCTGTGAAAGGAAGGATTAAGCAAAATGTTTTCTAAGTGCTCTTATAGCTCAAAGGGGGTAAAATACTATTGTAAGAAAGAATTTAACTTACTGAGTCTGTTCTGGACTCTGTTCTGGATGTGTGGCATGGCCACAGGATTTCGGTCTTGCATTTCTTTATGTGTATAGAATTAATGAATTTACTGCTATAGTTTGAATTATGTCTGTTTTCCTGCTTGTCTAACAACTGAGTGAGATTAGGATACTTTCTTTTCTTGGTTATTGTTGAATCCTTGGAATCTGCTGTGTACAGCACACAACAGGCAGCTAACAGTGGTTCTACTGACTGAAGTCTCCCTATCACAAAGCTCACAGTACTTGAAGTGATACTAGCTGTTGGAACAGATACATCCAAATTCTCAGTAATTAATAATAGTTTTACTGGCAGGGTCTGAAATAGTGGTGCTTCCATGTGGTCACTGAGGATGGAGGCTCTGCCAAGACATCTAACTGTGCCCCAAGGAGAAGGGTTACTGACATCCAGTCGGCAGAGGGAGAAGAGAGAGGCACATGGGAGGTCATACAGGATATTCTGTGACAAGCCTGGGAAGAGCACACGTCACTCTGCCCATAACAGAAAACCCTGTAAAATGGCATCTCATAGACGTGAAGGAGGCTGGACCATGCAGTTCTTGTCTGGGGAGTCCTTCTTGGAAATAAGACCTTCTAAAAGATTTGTCCACAATGATTCTGTGGTAGACAGATGGTTGAGCCAGCTACAAGACTGTTCAGTCCACTTTTTTCACCTAGCCCTATATACTTACTTCCACTAGCTGGACTTTAAGCAGGTGAAGGAAGAGAGATTGGATTAGTTTTTAAAGAATTTTACTTTTCCTCCTTTCCAAGCCATCCTTTACTGTGACCAATGTTGATAATTACTCTATGTTTGAAAAACCTAGAAAGTGAGTAAACATATCATTTATGTTTTTTCTCAGTTGTGAGGACCTCAATGTATGTGGGCAGAGGGGGAGGGGGGGAGGGAGATGGGGAAGCACTGCTCAGAGTTTTTGAAATAAATGTCTCAAAGCATTTAAAATTCAAAACAGAGAGCAGTCCTGCTGGAAGGTTGATCTTCATTCTCACGTACTGCTGGGTGAAATTTGAAATTGCAGCTCTGATTCTTTGCTTCACAACAATATAGGAGTCTTTCCAAGTGTTCCCATTCAAATCAAAAACCTTAATTTGTTAAAACAAACAATATCCTTCCATTTGCAGATGCGTACTACTTTTTCAGACTATCCCTAAATTATATGTTCTTTCTTATTAAAAGTCAGCTATAGACATGTTGGTCATTCAAGACAGGGAATTTTGAAATTTTTAATATCCTAATAGGCTACTTGAAAGTGTTAAATGATCACCAAGAATTAGAAATTGTGAAAATTCTGCTTCCTTCTGTGATTTCAAATTAGAGCTCATAGAACCTTTGGCATAATTAATATACAAAACAACATCAGAGTCCTGGGGTGACTTAAACATGAAAAACAGGTATAGATAATGTGATTTAGGACCAAATCACTGGAGTACTGAAGATTAAACAGAATTAATAAATATTATGCTGCAGTCTCCATAAGTGAGCTAACAAATATGCAGCAAAATCCTGAACTGCAGCCTTGAAACAAAGAGCTTAATGTAATTCAGTGCTTACTGGTTGCTTAGAAACTAACTTGGAAGGGGGATGGGGAGGGAGGACTACAAAACACGAAGGGTTCACAGGTTTAATAAGGGAATTAGTTACTCTGAACTGCTTGGTGATGTAATGTGTACGTTCTGCAGAGATCTCCTCCCCCAGGAGCTCCTTCCTATATCAGAGAGCAAGGTTAGAAGACAGGAGAAGAGGGGCTAGAGAGGGGCAGGGCAGTCACTGATCGCAACCCCATCATATTTAAACGTGCAGTCACACAAACTGAGATCATCTCAATTTGTTGACAAACTGAGAGTAAAGCTTGCTTAGCTACTTCTCCCAAATTATCTTCCTAGAAACATACAGCTTCGGACTTGATTATTACATAAGACGTTTTTCCAATTTATTATATCACTAAGGATGTTAGATGTAATAATAATAATAAATTAATTAAAAGGACAGGTAGGGGTTGAGGTAGAGAATTAAAAGACAGTTGAATACCTTTTACATTTGAGAATTGAATGGGCTGGAAAGTAGAGCACACATCTTCATTTGAAAGCCTCTTAGAAGAGGAGAGGCTAGTTTTTAAATTTTAATTGCTAATCACAATATGTTGAGGGGTCATTGGTATTGCTCATGGCAGAATCCCATTGTCAGTCTGGCTTCTTGTTTTTTATTCAGACACGGAAACCGAGGAGGTGATGCCCAGGTGGCATTTCAGACAAAGTAGCATTTTTACGTTTCCTCTAAAACCACCAAATAAGCAGCCCTCTCAATTTTAGCATAGTGCCTACACAGGACATACCGTGCTTTAGCATCTTAGCTTGAAAGAGTTGCTTAGGGAGGACATATTTTATCCTAATTATTTTTGACAGGAATTAGGTCAGATTAATTAGTTTAAAATTCAGCTGAACAACAGCGTGTTTTGCTAATTACTTCAGGGTGTATACATAATTCATTTACAATAGGGAAAAAGGGAAATACTAGGGGAGAATGCTACCCAGCCCTGGCCCCTCTGATGTATGATTCATAAAAAGAGGACCCTGGGTGACCTAAAAGGGGACATGGGGAGCAGAGATTATCTGCAGCACTTTACTCAGTATGAGGACAAATATTCTTATATCAATATCTTGTGTATATTTATATACTTAGATATTTTAAGTATCTGTATTTAAAATAGTTTTTTTTAATTTACAGATACATTTAAAAACTGGTATAGAATATACATGTCTGAGTCAAACAGAGGAAGAGAGTAAGTAATCAAGAATGTGGATTTTAGAGAAAGGATTTTCCCAGCTCGACCCCTGGCAAATTCTGGGACCCTGGGCAATGTACATGCCACCCTAAGGTTCATATCACTGCTATTGTTGTTGTTAAACTAATAATAGCACCCTGGCTGGTGTGGCTCATTGGATTGAATGCTGGCCTATGAACTAAAGAGTCATCGGTTTGATTCCCATCCTAGGGCACATGCCTGGGTTGCAGGCCAGGTTCCCAGTAGGGGGTGCGTGAGAGACAACCACACATTGATTCTCTCCCTCTCTTTCTGCCTCCCTTCCCCTCTCTAAAACTAAATAGATAATTTTTTTAAATTTTTCAAAAAATACTAATAATAGCATCTAGCACCTATTTTCTACCTTATTATGAAAATTAAATGAAACAGTACATGTAAACCACAGCACCTGCCACAAAGTATTTAATATTGGTTAAGTATCTTCATTTCTGTAGCAGCATAAGACATTAAACAGTTTTAGGTTTGTCTCAAAATTACCTTTAAAATTAATTGAAAGTTTTGGCTTGATTGCATTAGGAAAACACCTTTAAATTAGGTTCAGTTTTCTACAAGCAAAAAACAATTTAAATGGATTAAAATATTTCAGCAGATTAAATTCAATTGATATTAAGAAAAAGCCAACAGTGACTAGGGGCACTCAAGCAAATAGGAGAGTTTAAGTGTGTATTACCTCGCCATAGACCTGCTCAGAATTTCAAAATCTTTCATTTATCAGAGAATCCCAAATAAAAACTTTTATATAAGATCTCCTGATATTTTCCCTGGCAGCGTGGCTCAGTTGGTTGAAACATTGTCCTGCACACCAACCCAGTGTGCAGGTTTGATTCCCAGTCAGGGTGTATTTGATCCCCACCCACTTCAGGGGGCAAATGGCTGGCAACCAATCAGTGTCTCTCTCTCTCTCTTTCCCCTTCTCTCTCCCTACCCCCCTTCCTCTCTCCTCTTTCTAGAATATATCCTTGATTGAGGATTAAAATATAACAATAAAATAAAATATCCCGATATGTATATGCTTGTTTACAGATATTTTAAAAATCATTTGAGATAAACTTATTCTCCCATCAGTTTCCATTAATTTAAGAATTCTAAGCTAAGTTATAGCTGACTCAGGAGCACTATAATTTAGAAACCTATAGATTAGTGACTACTTTTGCCAGCATAACAAACTAGTTTCAGTCTCCGGAATTAAGGATCACTTTAGTTTTTTCAAATACTAGAATATATTTACAGCTTAAAAATTAGATGGACTAGAAGGCATTAAAATCGATGACTTTGAAGGAAACAATAGAAACCTGTTTTCAAATGTAGGCCCAAGTTGAAAATACAGTTTGTAACACCATCTGCACCAGTGCCATCTATTTTATTGGCTAACGCACATGTTAACATGACTGTCGCTACTTTCATTTACACATCTCCCTCTATAAATAACTAATACTGAAGAGAACCCATGCCTCCTGAGCCATGGAATGCATCAGTCTGGATGGTGATGATCTCATTTGTCCAAGAAAATGCTTTCTTATTTTCCATGCAAGCATTGTGTGTCTGAACACTCTGATGGGCCATCCAAAGTGTTTCACTAACTGTTCTTTCTCAATAACTGATTTCCGTATTAGAGGCATGCTGTCTGCTTGGGAGAGAGGTTTCTGGTTAACACTTTAAAACTCGCCAATAAAAAGAGCAACTTAACAACTGCCATCAGAGAATACATTCTAAAAAAATCACAGTCTGCAGCTTTATTAAGAGATAAAAAGAGAAAGCTTATGTATTAAATAAATCTACATTTATTTAATGGAACATAACCTTTGACTATTCTAGGGCCAAATTCACCTATTAAAGTGAGAAAGGACGTAAGTGTGTGTTGCTGAACTGCTGGTTGTAATAGTCATCAGTCACATTTGAGGCATTCTTGCTCTTGACTCTTCTGTTCGCCAGAGCAATAAAAACGCACGAGATACTCTTGAGCCACATCTCAAGAGATTTTTCTAGTCTTTGTACTTCTCGGTATCAAGCAACTGTAACTGATATTATCACTCCCTGGCAGGGCCAGCACAGCAGGTAGTCAAGATGTAGGGTTTGAGTGAGAAAGACATAGGTGAAAATCTTCCCTTCAACACAAAACATCTGAGATCTTTGCCTACCTCATAAAACAGTTTCAGCATTAAATTTTACCTAAGAAAAAGTTTAGCACATGTCCTGATATATTGTTACTCTAATACAAGGAAAACATTACTATTGCTACTGTTGTAATTTTTATCCATTTGAAATAAAAACAACCTAGTTCTAAATTTAAAGAAGTTTCAATTTGAAATAGAGAACAGAAACATGAAATATGTGCAAACTAGAAAAACTAAATAAACAAATTTTATGAATAAAATTGCATTGTGGTCTTGGACAATAATCTTGAACATTTTTATCATTATAAAATATGAACACCTGCAATTTTCTCGAATGCCCGTTCTGGGTTGAACTGTGCCAGGTGTTTTATATACACAATCTCATTTAATTATAGCAAAAACCCTCTGAGGTAGGTATTATAATCCTCATTGTAAAGATGATAAAATTGAGTTTACATGGAGTTCAATAGCAGTCCCCAAGTCCCCCCAGCTGATGACACTTAAGATATGATAGCAGATACTGATTTGTCAAGTAGATAGCGGGATGTGGGACCTTCCCTCTTCCTGTCCCACCGGACCCCAAAAGATACCACCTGATTTTGTTTGAGCATATTTAAACCAGCTTCTACTGTTATTTATTTGCAAGAAAGGATAGAGTTGGAGAGGCAAAGTATGTGATGGGAAGGGTAGAAAAACTCATTTCCAAGTTTGGCCCATGTATCTAGACCACCACCAGGGGGCAGGGTAATACTCAGACATGTTTCAATAGTTTTAGGCATAACCTTAATGCACAAAACACAAAGCAGCACCTTACTTTGCTCCCCATTATCCAAAGGAAGCAGAACCCTTTTTTCTTCCAGGATAACTAAATGAATGCAGTTATAAATAAATGTAAATGAAGTATGAGCTTTAGCAGGACTAGAGTGGGAGAGGAAGAATATAAAACAGTGCAATCACATTGGAAAAGTCTTTGATAGTTTTGTAGAGAGTTCAATATTAATTTACTGTACAACCCACCACTCCCACTCCTAGATAACTATCCTAGAGAAATTAAAACACACTTTTACATACAAGTTTGCATGTGAGTGCTGGTAGCAGTACCATTCATGAGTGACAGTCAAAAAGAGAAAAGGAACCAGATGCCCATCAACTTATGAATTGATACCCAATAGGTGGTAAAGCCATAATGGAACACAACTCAGCAATAAAAATGAATAGAATACTAACAGTATGCTACAACATGAATGAACTTCTTCAATAAAACACTAAGGCAAACAAGCCAGACACAAAAGACCACATGTTATATATATAATTTATAAAGAATAGGCAAAGTTATAAAGACAGAAAACACAGGAGTGTTTGCCTGAGGCTGGGCATGAACTGTAAATGCATGAGGAATTATTTAATACTGGAATGTGGTGAAGGCTGTACAACTTTTTAATGTTATTAAAGGCCATTGAAATGTATACTTCAAACGGGTAAATTTTATACTACTTAAGTTTTACTTTAATAAAACTTTTTTTCAAAAGACCTTTGAGAAAGCTAAGAATGGAGCATGTCAGGTGTGAGATAAGACTTTGACTCAAGCAGTTGCTTCCTAAAACATTCACGCTCTGCTCCACATTCAGCTGCAGCAACCTCCTTCCCTTCTCAGCCTGGCTTCTTTTAAAAGATTTTGTCTCGGCTTCATGTCTCTTCATCCTCATTTCATATTCAGCTCTCAACCCGCCGCAATATGGCTTCAGCCCACATTATTCTATAGCAACTATTCCTGCCAACTTTGTTATGACCTCCTTTTTGTTGCATTTAGTGGGCGTATTTCAGTCTTCATCTCTATCTCTCAACACTTCTGACCCTGTGGACCATTCCTTCTCTCACACCCACTCTCTTTCCATAGAATTTGTGATATTTTATTCTCCTGGTTTTCCTTCAATACCTCTGGTTACCTCTTTAGTCCTCTTTCTGGGTTTCTCTTCCTCTGCCCATCTGTTATGTGCTGATACCACTCAGGCTTCTATGCAAAATTCTCTTCCCCTTTTACTTCAAAATGAGGTCAGAGGATCATCTAACTCAAAATAATGAGATAAAAAAATGCTACTCGTCAAAAATGTAGATGTTTGAGCAACATCCTGCATCTACTCAATAAGGCATTCTGGAGTTAGTACCCAGGATTCTGAATTTAATCAGGTCTCTTGTGTAATTCATCTGACCCCAAAGTTAGAGAATCATTATTAAATGTCTTCTTTGGGTAATATAATCCACTCTCATGTGTTCAGTTACCATCCACCTGCTGAAAACTTCAGAATTCATATCTCTAGCTTGAAATCTGTATTGGAATTTCTGCTAGCCATCTCATTCAGACTCCCACAGAAATGTAAAATTCTCCATGCCCTCAAGTGATCTCATTACCCTTCACTTGCAAACCTCTGTTTTCTACCTTTGGAAATGGAACCCAGCTACCAATGTTGCAGATTCCAGAATCTGCTTAGCTTCTCTGACCCCTTCACCATCCTCCACTTCCAAACATTTTTGAAGCCTTCTCCATTTAATATTCTAAAAGTCTGATGATTCCAGATACTGCTGTCCATCCCCACTTAGTAGTATTCTAGATCATTCCAACAGCATCTCTTGACTGGAAGGAAGGTACCTCAGCCTCTAGTTTTGCTGTTCTCCCCTGTGCATGACCTTTTGTTCACACTGAAATGACTTTTCTAAAATGGGACTGTGATCAGGCTGCTTTCTTCTTTAAAACGTTACCAGGGAATCCCAATGCTCTTAGAAGGCAAGCCAAATTGCTTATTGTGATGAAAGAAACTTCATGATGCAATCTCAGCTTCCCATTTCAAGCTTATTTATTATCCCCAATTCCTATTTCATACTCGCAAAAATTATAACTTTTACTCACACTGAACTACTTACTCTTCAAGGAACATTGAATCCTCTTTAGCCTCTATACCTTCACATATGATGTTTTCTGTGACGGAAGAATTCTTCTCCATCTCTTCGCTTTGCTGATTTTCACTAACTTATCAGGTATTATCTTCCATGTCACTTTCCTTGGAAACTTTCTCTGATAAGCCTCCCCTCCCACAACTAGTTAAAATAAGATAATCCTGCAATGTGTGAATAAAATACATCACACTGACCCCATCATAACATTTGTGATACTGCATTTTAAGTCTCAGTTTACCTCAGTTTTCCTCTACTAGATTATAGGTTTAATGAAGGAAGGACCCAGTTGACCAGAACTGGGAATGTACCAATACATACATCTGTTGAATGGTTTAACAGGTGAATAGGTTTTTAAAAATAATCACAATCTTTTAAAACAGTGTTATAATCTACAATAGCAAAGATGACTGCAGAGTAGCTGGATGCGCTGTCCAGTTCCTCCCTGCCCCACACCAATCTTGCAGCTAAACCACAGAGCAATCAACTAAAAAATCCAGCTAAGTGTGAGTGAGAACATGTGTGAGTGAGCGTGTATGTGGGCGAGTGTGTGGGCTCCTGTGAAACTGCGGCCAGAGCTCCCCTGGTGCAGCAGCTGCTCCTGCTGCTGTCCAGCCCAACAACACTGGTGGTGCAGATTTGGGGCAGCAGCCATTTCGAGGAATTTAAAATGTCCTACCCAGGAAGAAGCCACCAGAGAGCCTGCACCTGGGCACCCAGACTTGTCTCAGTGCCCTCTGCCCAGGCAAGGCCACACATACTGCCACCACCAGAAACCAGGGTCCAGAGACTGCAGAACTTACTGGGGAGGGAGCTGTCACCTCCCCAACCCAGGGCAGCACCAGATCTGCAAACCGGGTAGAGTCTGACTGAAGATGCTGGCAGCCCAGACCACCCTGGGAGCACAGTGGCAGAGCTGCTGAGGCTCAGCTGGAGTCGAGGCTGAATCACAATGAAGGGAAGCCCTGTGAGCACCCCCTGCCACAGTGCTGTGTTGTAATGTGACTGCTGGACTCTTCCCTTCCTTCTCCCACACCATCAGGATGATATGAGTCCTGAGAGAAGATGATGTATACAGGATATAATCTATTGATTTAGAAAAGAGGGAAAGAGGCGTGGGTGTAAGAGAGAAGCGTGGATAGGTTTCCTCCTGTATGTGACCTGACTGGAGATTCAACCCATAACTAGAAGCCCTTTCAAGGCAGAGGAGGTTATGGTAGGGACTGAGCCCCTCAGTCAGCTAGGCGAGGGAAAGCTCCCACCAATGAATGGGCTCTCTGCCTTGGGGAGAGATGAAAAACTCTGGACACAAACTCATCATCTTTTTTTCTACACTCTTAAATGGTCAAAGCACAGATTTTGTATGTGTGGCTCCCCACATCTGGAGTCACACAAGGAGAGTCTAGAGTGGGAGGCACTAGGGAAAGTCTTGGGGGAGATGCTGTGAGATTTTGGGGTCCCAATATATCCACAACAACCATCTTCCTTGAGAAGAGCTAGCCCTTCCCAGGGGGAAATCAATCACCTTACCCTGTGAAATACTGCTCCCTCCACCCTCTGGAAACCCCCTCACGACAACCTCTGTAAATCTGTTCACTCCACTCAGTACATCCTTTTTCTTCCCTCTCTTGTCAGTTTTTCTCTGTCTTGGTGTTCTGTTTTTCTTTTTCCTTTTTTCCCTGCCTTCTCTCCCATCCTACATTGTAACCCTTGCTAAAGAGACAGCAACATAAACAGACTCAGGGGTCATCAGAGACTGGCAGTAGGGTGCAGCCAATCCATACATTGTCCTGGGAAATAGACTGGTACTCCCCCCTCATGGAAGAGCCACAGAAATACCCTTCTGGTGTCCAGTAGACCCAATATCTGGGCTTAGGAACCTAACAGGAAGCCCTCCAAGAAATAGTCTGGTCTGCAACTAGGCTAAGGCTGACAGCAGACCAGCAGACAGAGACTGGCAGAGGTGAATACTCTGGTGACTTGGGACATTTGCTGACATACCCCTGGACCCATCGCTGATAAAAGGCAACTTGGCAGAGCAGCTTGGCCCACCCTGGGAGCAGCCAAGTCCAGAGGAATCAGCCACAAACTGTGAATCACCTGTAGCCTTGAAAAGGCAGCCAAGGGCAAGACATGGACAGCACCTGACATTGGCTTACACCAGACTCAGACATCAGAGTGGTATCCAAAGGAAGAGCCCAAAAAGCAAGATCTAAACTGTGCTGAGACAAATCCACATGGTCCTTTTTTCATTATCTTAGCTATTTTTATTTTATAACTATTTTCATTTATATTTTTATATATTTCTTATTTTTCATTTATTTTTGGCTTTGATTTTTCTTTCATATCTCCTATTCTACTCTTTTCTTAGAGTACTCCACTGTTCCCTTCTTCTCTCCATTTTTGTTACCTTCAAAGTAAAGGTAACAAAAATATGTTCCTTTTCTGTGTTTTTCTCTTTCAGTTCGTTATGAGTAGTAGCTCTCTTCCCCTTTCTCCTTTCATAATCACTTTCTTTCCTTTGGTCTTCTCATATTCTGTTTCCCTTTCCCCTTTCCCTACTATTCCATTTCTTTCTTCCCCGTCATTATTTTTTGCTCTCTTGATCTTGATATTGATGTGGTGGGCAGGGGAGAGTTTGTTTGTTTTGGTGTTATTTTGGATTGTTTTGTGTTGTTTTGCTTTGTTCTGCCAGCACCTATACAGCAGCATATAACATGTGGTGGGGGTTAAGACTCTTAGCCAGCCCGATGGAGGGGAGCTCCCACCAATGAACAGACCAGTAATAATCAGTACCCAAACACAACAGGAGAGTCTTCATAACCCACACAGAGCTTATTTGTAGACCATCCAGATAAGGGGGTCAAGGAGTTTGCAACACTGGGTCACAGCAGGACTCCTACCACATAAGGCCACTCCACAAGACAGAGAGTCAAAGAAAATCAACATAATACACAGAAACAAACACAAAGAGACAACTAAAATGGGGAGACATAGAAACAACACCCAAATGAAAGAAAAGGAGGAATAGCCAGAAAAAGAGCTAAGTGAAATTGAGGTAAGCAGCTTATTAGACATAGAGTTCAAAGTAATGGTTATGAGGATTTTACAAGGAACTTAGTGAAACCTACATCAGCATAAAAAAGGACATAGAAACCTTGAACAAGAACAAGATGGATATGAAGAATGCAATATCTGAAGTGAAGAACACACTAGAAGGAATTAAGAGCAGCCTAGATGAAGCAGAGGATCAAATCAGTGAGTTAGAGGACAAGGCAGAAAAAAACATGTAGTCAATGCAACAAGATGATAAAAGACATGAAAAGAATGAGAATAGTCTAAGTGAGCTTGGGGACAACATGAAACATAATATTCACATCATAGGGATACCAGAAGGAGAAGAAAAGGAGTAAATGATAGAAAACCTGTTTGAAAAAATAATGACAGAAAAGTTCCACAACTTGGTGAGGAAAGAAGTCATACAAGTCCAAGAAGCACAGAAGATCCCAATCAAGATCAATTCCAAGACACATACCAATCAAAATGGCAAAATGTAAAGACAAAGAGAGAACCTTAAAGGCAGCAAGGGAGAAACATCTAGTAACATACAAGGGAGGTCCCATAAGGCTATCAGCTGATTTCTCAATAGAAACTCTAAAGCCAGAAGGGTTTGGCAAGAAATATTCCAAGTAATAAAAAGCAAGGACCTGCAACCGAGACTACCCAGTTCAGTAAGGTTCTCACTTAAAATGGAAGGTGAAATAAAGTGCTTCCCAGGTAAAGAAGGCTAAAAGATTACATCTCCACCAAGCCAGAATTACAAGAGATAGTAATGGGACTGTTTTAAGAAGAAGAAATAAAGAGGGGGCAGAAAACACAGGTACAAATGGGAAAAAAATGGCAATGAATAAGTACCTATCAATAATAACCTTAAATGTAAATAGATTAAATGCTCTAATCAAAAGACATAGAGTAGCTGAATGGATAAGAAAACATCACCCAGGTCAGAGTGAAAGATATATGCAGGCTGAAAGTGAAAGGATGGAAAAAATATTCCATGCAAATGGCTATGAAAAAAACAAGCTGGGGTAGTAATATCTATGTCATACAAAATGGACTTCAAAACAAAGGCAATAATAAGAGACAGAGAACATTGCTTCATAATATTTAAGCAAGTAGTCCAACAAGTTTATATAATTCTTGTAAATATATATGTTCACAATACAGGTGCACCTAAGGATATAAAGAACATATTGGAGGACTTTAAGAAAGAAATAGAGAACAATACAATTATTGTAGGGGATTTTAACACTCCTCTTCAATAATGGATAGTTTTTCCAAACAAAAAAATCACCACAGATATTGCAAAATTAAATGATATTCTAGATCAAATGGACTTAATTGATATTTATAGAACATTTCACCCCAAAGGAGCAAAATACGGATTCTCCTCAAATGGATCATTCTCAAAGATAGGCCACATGGTAGGACACATAACAAGCTTCAACAAATTAAAGAAAATTGAAATCATACCAAACACTTTCTTGGATCACAATGGCTTGAAACTAGAAATGAACCTCCAGAAAAAACCTCAAAGGCATTCAAATAAAATGGAGGCTGAATAACAGGTTATTAAATAATGAATGGGTCACCAAAGAGATCAGGGAAATAAACAAAAATATTTGGAAACAATGAAAACAAACACACAACAACCCAAAACTTATTGGACATAGTGAAGGCAGTACTTAGAGGTAAATTCATATCAATACAGGTTTACCTAAAGAAGATAGGAAAATCCTCAAATAAACAACCTAACCCTACATCTGGAAGAACTAGAGGAACAACAACAAACAAAGCCCAGAGCATGCAGATGGAAGGAAATAATTAAGGTCAGAACAGAATTAAATGACATGGAGACTAAAAACAAAACAAAACAAAACAAAACAATTCAAAGGATCAATGAATCCAGGAGCCGATTCTTTGAAAAGATAAACAAAATTGACAAAGTGTTAACCACACTCATCACAAAAAATAAAGAAATGACCCAAATTAAAAAATCAGAAATGAAAGAGGAGAGGTAACAGATAATACAGAAATACAAAAGATTTTAAGAAATTATTATGAACAACTATATGCCAAGAAAATGGCCAAACTGGGTGAAATGAATAAATTTCTAGAAACACACAAGCTTCCAAAACTGAATCAGGAAGAAGCAAAAAACCTGAATACACCAATAACAAGTAGAGATATTGAAGCAGCAATCAAAAATCTACCGACACAAAAGCCCTGGACCGTATGGCTTCACAAGTGAATATTACCATACATTCAAAGAAGAACTAACACCAAACCTTCAAAAATTATTCCAAAAAATTCAAGAATATGGAAGACTCTAAAACTTTTTTTATGAGGCCAATATTATCCTAATCCTGAAACCAGGTAAAGAGGCAACAATAAAAAAAAAAATTACATGCCAACATCTCTGGTGAACATAAATGTGAAAATCCTCAACAAAGTACTAGTAATCCAGATCCAACAATACATTAAAATGATCACACACCATGGTCAAGTGGGATTTATTCCAGGGATGTAAGGATTGTGTAATAGTCACAAATCAATAAATGTGACATACTGCATAAACAAAATGAAAGACAAAAATCACATGATCATATTAATAGATACAGAAAAAACACTTGATAAAATCCAGCACCCAGTTATGATAAAAACATTCAGCACATTGGGAGTAGAGGGAGCATACCTCAACATAATAAAGGCCATATACAAAAACCTTACTACCAACATCATACTCAATGGGCAAAAACTAAAAGCATTTCCCTTAAGATCAGGAATAAGATAAGACTGTTTGCTCTCACCCCTTTTATTCAACATAGGACTGGAAGTCTTTACAACAACAATCAGACAAGAAGATGAAATAAAAGGCATCCACATTGGAAAAGAGAAAGCAAAACTATCCTTATTTGCAGATGACATTCAGTCTACAAGGAAAAACCCTATAGGCTCCACCAAAAAACTACATGACCTAATAAGTGTATTAAGTAAATCAGTGGGATACAAAGTCAATATTCAGAAATCAATGGCATTTTTGTACACCAACAATGAATGATCAGAAAGAGAGACTAAGAAAAAATCCCATTCACAATAGCAAAAATAAAAGTACCTAGGAATAAACTTAACCAAGGAGGTAAAACACCCATAGTCTGTAAACTAGGAACACTGAAGAAAGAAACTGAGGAAGATACAAATAAATGGAAGCATGTACCCTTTTCATGGATTAGAAGAATTAACATCATTAAAATGTCCATACTACCTAAAAGCAATCTATAGATTCAATATAATGCTTATTAAAATACCAATGGCATATTCACAGATCTAGAACAAATACTCCAAAAATATATACAGAACCAAAAAAGACCCCCAATAGCCACAGCAATCTTGAGAAAGAGGAACAAAATTGGAAGGATCACAATACTTCACATCAAACTATACTACAAGTCCACTATAATCAAAACAGTTTCATTGTGGCATAAAAAATAGACATGTAGATCAATGAAACAAAATAGAAAGCCCAGTCAATTAGTATTTGACAAAGAAGGCAGGAACATACAATGGATTAAAAATAGCCTCTTCAATAATTAGTATTTGGAGAACATCAATAGTACATGTAAAAAAGTGAAACTAGACAGCCAACTTACACCATACAGCAGAATAAACTCAAAATGGCTAAAAAATTAAATATAAGTCATGATAGCATGAAAGTCCTAGAGGAAAATATAGGCTGTAAAATTTTAGATATCTTAATAGCAATATTTTTAAAGATATATCTCCTAGGGCAAGGGAAATAAGAATAAAATAAATGAATGTGACTACATCAAATTAAAAAACTTCTGCACAGCTAACGAAACCATCATCAATAGGAAAAGAGATCCAATCCTACAGGAAAACATATTTGCCAGTGATACCTCAGACAAGGGTTTGACTTCCAAATATATAAAGAACCACCCAACTTAACACCAGGAAGACAAACAATACAATAAAAAAAAATGGGCAAAGGACCCGATAGACACCTCTCCAAGGAGGACATACAGATGGCCTATAGACATACAAAAAAATGCTCAACATCACTAGCTATCAGAGAGATACAAATTAAAACCACAATGAGATATCACCTCACAGCAGTCAGAATGGTCACTGTTAATAAATCAACAGACAAGTGCTGGCATGGATGTGGAGAAAAGGGAGTCTTTCTGCACTGTTGGTGGGAACATAGTCTGGTGCAGCCACTGTGAAAAGCAGTATGGAATTTTCTCAAAAAATTAAAAATGGAACTGCCTTATGACCCAGCAATTATAGTGCTGAGAAAATACCCTAAGAATCCCAAAACACCAATTCAAAAGAACTTTATGCACTCCAATGTTTATAGCAGTGCTATTTGTAATAGCCAAGTGTTGGAAATAGCCTAACTACCCATCAGTAGATGAATGGGTTAAAAAAAAAAAACTGTGGTTCATCTACACAATGGAATACTATGCAGCAGAAACAAGAAGGAATTCCTACTCTTTGCAACAGCATGGGTGGAACTGGAGACTATTATGCTGAGTGAAATAAGCCAGTCAGTGAAAGACAAATATCATATAATATCACTTATAAGAGGAATCTAATGAACAAAATAAACTAATAAGCAAACAGAACTAGAGACATCAAACAGGGAGCGGACTGACAGCTGCCAGAGGAAAGGGCGTGGGGGAGAATGGTGAAAAGAAGGGGAAGGAACTAGTCAAAGAACATATATAAATGAGCCATGGTCATGGACAACAGGGTGGGAATTGACTGTAGGAGTTGGGGGGTAGAGTGGGATGAAGGAGGAAAAATTGGGACAACTGTAATAGAATGAACAAGAGTATGGGGAGGGAAGATGGCGACGGAGTAGGAGGGAGCAGATTTCACTTCCCCCTACACACAGGAGGAAAACCTGGCTAATCCATGGAGGAACAGAGCAGACAGACAACAGTATCGCAGTGTATTTGAAAATAAGAGTCCACAAAGCTGTAGTGGACACTGAAAAACCAGAAACCAGATGGTAAGAAGGATATTTCAGGACAGTGAGGTCCCGGGGACCAGAGCGGGGACCGGGGGAGTTTGTAGCCCCAGACCCGGAGCCCAACACCTGGTACCCAGAGCGAGCACTTGGTCTACCACAGCCTGCTTGAAAGCAAGGGCCTGCCAAAATCCTTGGGAGAGAGCTGGGTCACCTGCTCCCTCCCTCCCCAACAGACCAGGGTTGGAGCAACACCAGCAGAGCTCTGGTCTCGAAGAGGGGAATAAGGAGGAAGAAGCAAAATGCATGGAGCTGTGATTACTCTCGCAGTCTGTGGGCGCCAGCTCAGGAGAGCTGAAAGCCAGGCTGCATCACACAAGTCACCGGGCTGCCTGGAGAATTGGGCTACAAGGGGCACCAGGCTTGAGTAG
>PVKM010006001.1:0-44670 GCA_004027735.1 Carollia perspicillata | reverse complement strand
GATTAGGATGATGCTGGCTTCATAGAAGGAGTTTGGGAGTCTTCCATCACTTTGGATTTTTTGGAATAGTCTGTGAAGGATCGGGGTTAGTTCTTGCTTAAATGCTCTGTAGAATTCTCCTGTGAACCCATCTGGTCCAGGGCTTTTGTGTGTCGGGAGTTTTTTGATCACTGCTTCAATTTCATCTGCTGTTATTGGTATGTTCAGGCTTTCTGCTTCTTCTTCATTTAGTTTTGGAAGATTATATTTTTCTAGAAATTTGTGTATTTCACCTAGGTTTTCAAATTTCTTGGCATATAGCTCCTCATAGTAATTTCTTACAATCCTTTGTATTTCCGTGGTGTCAGTTGTAATCTCTCCTCTTTCATTTCTGATTGTGTTTATTTGGGTCCTCTCTCTTTTTTTCTTGATGAGCCTGCTTAAAGGCTTGTTGATTTTGCTTATCTTTTCAAAAATCCAGATCCTGGATTCATTGGTTCCTAGTATTGTGCTTTTAGTCACCTTTCAAACCCATCACTCAAATCTCTGCTCTGTCATCACATCATCTCTCCCTGACCATGACTCCTTTAGCCCCATGGGATAATCCAGGATAATACTCCCATTTTAACATCCTAAACTTAATCATTTTGTCATGTAAGGTAACATCCATAGATTCTAGGGATTAGGAGAAGGACATAGATGAGGGGCGTTATTTAGCCTGCCACAGCTTTGTAATGTTGAGACTTTTATAGGTGATAGGCGGTTATTTTATAGAATGACCTTAACCTAGGCGTATCTTATATTTTTTCTCATTACATTCTATTAGATATGTACATGGTTTTGATTTGTCCTAGTGATTTATTCAATTTAATCTGTAGTTTAAAGAGGTGTCTCAGACTTCTCTATAGTATGGTTATAATTTTTCCCTTTGTGGTTAATAATTTTGTGACAAGACCCTTTGTGGCTATGCAAATATCCTGTTATTCACCAAATTTACTTTCTGTTTGTTTACCTGCCTGTCTCGTTAAAATAAACCAGAGTTATCTTCTGGATTGTGGGCTCCTTGTATTACAAGCTTCGTCCACTAGATGAGTGTTCTAGGAACCCATCTGTATCAGTGTAGCAGCTGGTATTCTTATGAGAGGCTGTGTATGGCTTCAGTGAATTTTTTTTTTTGAAGACTCAACACATTTGTGCATTTTGTGTTGGCTGACTTTTGAGCGTACCTGCCCACTCCACACTGAGTGTTCAGCAGTGTTTGACCAAAAACAGGACGACTCTTATGTCCTGCCCTCCCTATTTGCCTGATCTCATCCTAGGCAACTTTTTTTTTGTTTCCCTGTTAGAAAAAACATCCTCAAAAGAAAATATTTTGCTCATGTGGAAGAGGTGAAACAGAAAACAGCAGAAGCACTAAAAGGTATAAAAATTCATGAGCTCAAAAACTGTTTTGAACAGTGGAAAAAACATCTCAATATGTGTATTGCATTGAAAGCGAAAAATGAGGGTACTTTGAAGGTGACTGAAGTTTGAACAGGTAAGAATAAATACACAACTTTTAATAAATAAATTCTGTTTTGGGGGGTCCTCACTCATATATTTATTTTTACAAAATATGAGATTATATAATACATGTCAATTTGTAACTGACTTATGGAGTGACATTATGAACTACCTATGAAGAAAATAACTATATAAATAAATTAATCCTTTTAAATGTCAAGTATGGTTTAATTAATAAGCCTGCTTTCACATATCTTAACTACCCAATATTCTTACAACCATTTGCAGTTGGTAAAATAGATATTGTTAGTAAATATAAAAATGAGGAGAGTGGTCAGGAAGATTACATAGTTGGCCAAGTGCACATCAGTTCTACGTGGCATGGCTAGGTTTAAGAACAAGAACTTCTGATTTCTATTTCAATGCTCTCTTTATTATATTACTGTGATGCTCTTTATGATTAAATGATGGAAGTTCCAAGAGCAGTACTCTATAATCTAGGAAAGGAAAGTGGAGTTCAACCATTACCCAGTTCACAACAAATGATCTTTTCCTATTAGTGGCTCCATTTTACAAACAAAACCCTATCTTTGAATCCCAAGCTTACATTACGTACCTACCAAACATATGAGCTAGCTAACCCTTTGTGAAGAGAAAATCCTCTTAGAATGTGTAGTCTGTTGTCTTTGCATACTCATGAAGGAAAAAGAAACCCCTCCTCTCTTATCTCTGATATTGAAGACACAGAGCAGAGCCATACATCATTGAAGCTTCCAAATCAGCCCAACTGTGGGGTTCATGGACACTAATACTACATTTGTTTCCAAGAATGGAGTGGCTGACAGTGTGATGGGATGATGTTACATAGGCACACAAGCCTGCGGCAGCAAACCAACTATGCACAGCTGGTGTGGTCTAATTTTAGAGCTCAGGAGCCTCCACCATGGCCTTCTAGAAAAATTCTCCTTGCTAGATGCAATGTGAATTGGGGGGAAAAAAACATGCCACATAATTTTTTAACTTCTCAAAAATGAGAAGCTATATTCATGAGTGTTTGAAGTACAATGGATTCACTATGAAATAGCATTCTGGACAAGTTATATTTCCTCCCCTTCTACACCCATTTTAAGTTGCATAGTTTATGGGGAGTAAATAATTCTATAGTAGAAAATTCACTGATTCATTCCATAATCAAAGGGACTTTTTTTTTGCTTTTATATTAAGTCATATCACAAGGTCAAGCCAACCTACTTTAGCTTCACTTCTTTTGGTTTCCTGACTTGTTTTTCCCAAACTAGGGATCTGTGTTATATGCTTATGTTGTCACATATATTTTGAAATTGCCAACAACACTGTTAATATTTCAAATAGCTTGTTTAGTAATATAGGAATTTATGCTGACATTAAAAGCCATCCTGAATTGCTGCTAGGGATATTTTAAAAATCCTCCATTACTAATGTGACAAATAATGGCTTTAATGGCATCATAAACCAGAAATATGAAAGCATTATTAAATAACTGCTTCATAAAAGAGTTATCAAGTAACTATCAGTTAAGCTGTTTAGACGTGATGGAAGTTCAGTCTAAACACACTGGACCACTTCAGATACACTGAACTAGCAATATTATAAAATGTGGAGGTAATGAATATTATTGCTTCAAAAATTGTCTTTGTTAATATTACTCTGAATAAATTGTGTTGGTTAGGGAAATCCTTCTACCTTATGAGACCAATTCACATTTAAAAGGCATTTTATTATTATGAAGCATTTGTTCAGTCCATTGCTCAGACATATAGTTCACGTGCAGAAACTATATCACTTACTGTGGCTTAAATATTGAACTAGTGCACTTATATGCATCTATATTTTAAAGATATGGAGCTCTGCACTAAAGGGTATCATTCCATTAATTATTTAAACTCAATGTGGTGGTTAAACATTTATGTTCCATACACATTTTATCTTCTGCTCTTTCTTTCCCCTATAATTAATGGGTCCATAAGACACTTGGGTGATATGAGCTGCTTTAAGTTCTGGTAGAATATATTTTATTGCAATAGTCTCCATATTTGCAGAAGTATAGTAGTAAATCTGTGCCAGTTCACAAGTGAAATGGCTTTAGAAATCCATGCTATTTATGCATGGATCTACTTAAGGAAAGTATTGCTATTGTTCTCTTGAAAGCCAATTTCTTGCACTTACATATCAAGAGAATGAGATATTCATGTGATCACAAGGATGATTAGATATTCTGTATTTCAAATTATTAAGTTGTATTACTACACAATTGACTTGTGCAAAAATACCACTTTAAAGAGTATTCTAAATTGTTTATTCTATAACAACATCACATTTATATTCTAGAATGGAGAAAACCCACAGGGAAATAGACAGTTGTAAGGACTGGAATGTGTGTAACATAAAGTGGAAATATAAAGGCTCTGATAGAGGCAGACAGTGTTTAAAATGGACCTGCAGCAGGCACTGAGGTTATAGCAATGATAGGGTCTCCTCTAGCAGTGGTTGGTCAAACTCTATCATGCATCAGTATCCCCTGGAGGTCTTATTAAACACATTTCTGGACCCACCCTCAGAGTTCCTGATTCAATAGGTCCTGGGTAGGGCTCCAGAGATTGCATTTCCACCAAGTACCTTCCTAGGTCATGCTGATACTGCTTGTTTGGGAACTACATTTTTAGAATCCCCTCTTCATGGGGTCTGTTCTGAATATATTATCAGTATTATGTTCAATTTTATATTATGCTAATGATTTCAATAGAGTATGCTAAAATAAATTGATAATCGTTAAAACTCAGTTATTAATTTGGAATTCAGAGGCTAATTTGATGTTCATTCATCAAACAAGCCACACTCACAAGCAGCCTTTGGTTTGTTCTGGGGCACCCAAAAAAGCAACTCAACTCTGCCATAATTAGCAATGTAGAATTTTATTTAAAATTTTTCTTATACTTTCTGATTCTAAAAGTAATGCATGTGCTCTGGAGAAAATTTGAGCAGGAAAAGAATAAATATAAATATAAGTGCAGCCATATTATCAACATCCAGAGATGATCACTGGATAACTTGTGGTAGCAATGGATCTAGGTTCTACTAACATTTTATTAGAAAGTAGAAAAGAGAATTGAACTTCATTAACACCTTGAGAATAACTTAATAAAAATTCCTATTTGGCAATAGCCATTGATCCAACCATAGCTTCACATTTTGGCTGCCAATTGCTGAGTTTTTGTCTTTCAATTCCTATGTCATAAAGTCTCTAAACTGACCCTCACCCTACCTGACTCAAGAAGCTTTGTTTTTGCCTCTCTGTATTTCCTTTACTATGCAAAGCAATTTTCTTCCGTCCCCAGCCTTTAAGTCCTGTATTCTCATACCTATGGCCTCTTGCTGAAAATAGCTCTCCAGTTACAAGGCTCTGCTCTTCTTAGAAATAGGGAGGCTATGAATAAATCCTTTTATTTCTGCTGCAAATGACATTTTTCTAGTCATACAGTTAGTTATCTATGTGTATAGTGAAAATCTTGAATCTTGTCATGGTTGGGTGTTGTATTACTTTTCTATTGCTGTATAATATATCACCACAAAATTAATAGACTAAATTATATAATTTTATTATCTCACAGATTCTGTAGATCAGATCTGTACGTGGTATGTCTGGATTCTCTGCTCAGGTTATCCACAGGTATTATGGGTAGAATCATATCCCCTAAAGATATATGTTGAAGTCCTAACACCTGGGACCTATGAATGTATTTCTTACTTGGAAATAGGGTCTTTGCAGATATAACCAAGTCAAGATGAGGTCATTAGGGGGGCCCTAATCCAACATGACTGGTATTCTTATAAGAAAAGGAAAATGCCATATGAAGACAGGGACACGCAGAGAGAATGCCCTGTGATGACAGAAGCAGAGATTGGAGTGATGCAGCTGCAAGGGGAGGAGTGCCAAGAAGCAACAGCCACCACCAGAAGCTAGAAAGAAGCACGGCAGCATTCTGCCCAGCCTCTCAGAAGGAACATGGCCCTACTGACATCTTGATTTCATATAACCTCTAGAACTATAACAGAATAAATTTCTGTTGTTTTCAGCCACCCAGTTGATAGTACTTGGTTATAGAGCTACAGGAAACTAACACGGCAGGCTCAAATGAGCGTGTTGGTGGATCTGTGGTTCTCATTCATCTAGAGCTCAGTGTTCTCTTTCAAGATCTTCTCCTAAGAACTTGAAGAATTTAGTTTCTTCAGCCATAAGGACTGAGGTCTCTTTAATTTTGCTGGCTTTCAGCTGGGTACTGCTCTTAGTGCCTAGATGGCTCTAGGAGTTTCTTGTCACTTGGTCACTTTAGGTGGTTGGTGTACTAACTTTTTTTTTTTCAGGCCTGCTTGAGTGCCTATCTCTGATTTCCTTCTTTGTTCTCAGCCAGAGAAAACTCTCTGCTTTTAAGAGTCTTCTGTGCTGAGGTTAAGCTGGCCCACCCAAATAGGATAATCTCTCTGCTTTAACACCAGCTGATTTTGGACCTCACTAATAGCTCCAGAACACCTTATAAAAGTACCTTGATTAGCATTTGGCTGGTACCTGGAAGAAAGTATGCTTAGTTCTGGGGCTGAGGGTCTTGGGGGAAAGGACATCTGAGAATTCTTTCTACCACAGGCGCATTCTGATTTGTCATGGTTCTCATATAAACTGAAAGCAGTCACTGGAGATTACTCCAATCACCATTTTATTTTGTTTTCTATATCCCAGCTAAAATTGTCTCTGAATATATATGACCCAGTTAACACAACAGGCCACCCTACCTATATTTCAATGAGCATAGAATATGTGATCTTTATTTTTCTACAGGGATTTACTATGAGAATGAAGCAAAAACTTTTGAGTGAGGAGCAAGTTGGGTACCTTATTCAATTTTTTCTATTATAACTGGTTTATATTATATAATTTTTTGTTATGTGCTGTGATATAGTTTATATGTATAATTTTATCTTATAATTATAAATATAACAATATAATGTATGCTTTTTTAACTAACTTCTAGCTAATTGATCTTCTGGCTTAGCCAATGTTTTCTCAACCTTCTGTGACTTATTGATTATGGTCTATGATTCACTGAGTGCTTTCATCTTGTAGGCCTTTTCTAGGACATCCACATACTTATAAAGTGTAATTGCATACTTATCAAGATCCAGTGGCTTATCCTTAAAAATTTTTTTGTGGTTGTACTCAGTATTGTATTTATGTTATTTAGTTAACTATTTCATAAATGGATTGATGGGAGTAGAGAGAAAGAAAGCTGCTTTGGTAAAAACAGGTAACTGTTTCAGAATGATGTGATAAAGGTAAATTGTTAAAAATGTAATTAAATGTAGATAAAAGAATTGTAAACTATTTGAAAAAATCTTACAAATCTAGAGGAATTTTTTAAATTTATATTGCTTTATAAAGTAAGATACTTTAATTATTAGAAAGGCTATAACAGCCTTTGAATCCTCATTGTACTTCATTAAATCTCATTCTGGATCCTGAAAATCATGGAAGATACATTGTGGGTGTACGTTTTTTGTGTTTTAAGATGAAATGTTTAAGATGCCTGGATATGTGTGCATTCTTTTTATGAATCCTTGGTTTAAACGTCTTTTTAATTAAAGCATTCAGAATGACCCATTTTTTTCTAGTAAGAGTGCTCTTTTCTGTGGTGTTGTTCTCACATACTCTCTCTTTTTACCGTAAGAATGCTAGAGTTTATAAAGAAATCTATATTCAGAAGAACAGTGATATGATCAAAAATTGGTTCCTATATTGAAAGTTTTAGGCTGGTTTCTGTAATAGGCCCTCAGATTTTCTATCAAGTGGTGCAGAAATAAAAGGGAGCTCTAAGACCTCCATCTCGCTTGAATTTAAGACTTTGTTGAATTTCGGAAATGATTGTGGAAGAATAGTGTTGATGCTGACATCCTTTTCTGCCACATCCCTTGTCTCTCTCATTGTTGCCTAATTCATTTGAAGTTGTTTATCTCATGCACTGACAGATGCTGAGACTGATGGTAACAGTTTAAAATTCTCTCTTATCTATTTGAAATTTCTTGTTAGCATTCCTACCTGGTTTCTACCCATGTATGAAAACAAAAAAGAATCAGATACAAGCAGAGCATTAAACAGTGCCTTCTGCTTCCCAGGTTTGTTTAATACTATCCTATATATCCGAGTTAATAATTCACACTCTGCAGAACGCCAGCACATCTCTATTAGAATTGATGTCCTCTATTAATGTGACAGCACACATCCAGTGCGATGCCACAGTGTTGGAGATAGCAGAAGGGGCAGTGGCATTCTTCAGGGCTGCATGCTAAAAGTTTGCCCATTCAAAATCAGGTCTCAATAGATATAAATTCTATCAAATAGTGTTTATGTTAAGTGGGCCTAAGTATAGAATTCCAAGGAAACTGGAACCTTGCAGAGCCCACCATTTTTTCCTGAATAAACAATTCTTTTCCAGAGATGAACGGAGACAAATGTTCACTTTTTCTACTTCTCATCACTCTCTCTCAGTCTGCCCTTAACAAAGGAGCTGACACTACATTCTGTAAAAGGAATAGTATACAAATGGGATTAATCAGCTTGGGGCCCACAGGTCAGCAAGAACCAATCTGATGTTTTATTTAAATGTTTTATAGAATGAATGTAAGAACAACTGTGAGAGCGTAATGTGCTACAGAGCTTGAAGTGATGAAGTAGGAAAAAGAAGGCTATGATCCGGTGAAAGCCCAGATATTTTAAACTCTCATTTTATATTTCTGATTTTTGATATATTTGTAATAAATCACCGTCAAAGCTAATGCAGAGAACTGCATATCAAGATAAATAGGTAAGCCTCAATATGTATTTTAAGCTATAATTTTAGTTGTAAAAATTTGTTACATCAAAAAGGTTTCATGTGTGTACATAGAATCAGGTTAATCGCCTAGGTTGTTTATGTACAAATATATCCTCATAAGGGGAAAATAATATAGAATTTGTGACAACAATCATCAGAATTATTTTTGGACAGCTTTCAGCAAATTATCAGTCCTCCTGGTACAGCCAGTTTTACTAAATGTTAGGCAAAATTTGCTCACAAAAATTTTTGGCACATCATGCAACCATAAGAATTGTGGATATACATAACAGGAACTGTAATTGGGAGCCAAGATTTACAAGACTCACAAGAAAACATGAAATGTCAAAGGAAAGTAAAATAAAAAAGGAAAGGACATCCTACTCCAACACTATATTCTACTTGAAACAACATGTGGAAATCAAAGCAAATTGGATGAGTGTTACATCCATTATAGGACTAGGAAATAGGACCTATTAAAAAAGTCTTTAAAATTATATATATTTTAAATTCACATTTACATGGGACTGAATAAAAGAGGGAGAGAAATGAGAGAATTTAGAAAAGATGATTTCTTTAAGCAATGGCTATCAGCCTGATGATTTTAGCAAGAGGCCAGATATGGTGGGACACAACTAGCTTATTTTTCTGGTTTAAAACATTTCCACTTTCTTTCCAGACTGTTCATGTTATACAGACTGGATTTTAGACATAACCCAGGGCTGAACAAGAAATGCCAATTCTCATGCAATTTCCATGCTGGAAAAGAGTAAACAGTTAAGAGAACAAATTCAATACGTGATTGGCATCAAATTGTAACTGTTACTTTCCTTATTGAAAATAGTTAATCAAGTATGAAGTTAGGTTTTGGCATTATTTGCCTTTGTGGGAAAATTCACAGTGGCAAGTATTATTATTTTTATTATAAACAATGATTTTTCATTAAGCAAAATAATTAACCATTGGCCTAAAATCAACATAAAACATGTTTTAATTTACGACATGTATTTTATGTTTACCAACATGCTTGACTATGAAGTGATAATTAGTATTTATTTGGGAGCTTACTTTTGCCAAGCTTCTTCTCTGTGCTCTGTATGTATTAACTTATTTAAGTTTTATGAAAATCATCTTCATTTTGTAGATGATGAAGATGAGGCCTTGAAAAGAAAAGTAAATTTCCCAGGTAATGAAGAGCAAAAATAAATGCTGAGCCCTTGTAGCACTGCTATAGAGTTTGACCATCCAACTAATACTTTATTCTGATTTTTGAAACATATAATAGTTAAAATACTAAATTTTTGATATTATAAAATTACATAAACTAAATAGAAATGCCAAACTATAAACTGATAATTTACCTTGAATCTTGCATTCATTTGTTTAATCATTTAGTCATTCAATCAAAAAAATCATTTTGCATATAATACCAGCTACTGGGATTACAAAGATGAATAAAATAATCCCTTTTCTTAAAAAGAGGGTATTGTGCAGTGAAATATGTAAGTCAGAGAAAGACAAATACCATATGATTTTACTTAATTGTCCAATCTAAAGAATAAAATGAACAAATAAACAGAAAAAGTTCTTATTCTAATGGAGAAAGAGAAAAAATGAATACCTGCCACCTAACTATATGTTTTAGTGTGATCCTGACTATATTGACAGAATACTTGAAGACACAGCTTTTATTTCACTCTGAGTCAGGCCAGGAAGGGAAAGATGTTAGGAAAAATTTTCTCAGGATAGGTGGTGCTTGAGCCAAATTTCAAAGGATGCAGTGTGAGGGGATGAGATTGTGAAAGTGGTATTATCTATTTTGTTTAGATGTCACTCTTTAGGAATGGGGAGATGTGGTATTAGCTATCCTAGAAAGAGGTAACAGTGTTAAAGAGAAGAGAACCTTGCCTTATATACACGGGATAGTAAAAAAATGAACTTTTGGAATTTAGTGGAAATCAGCTAAATTAATAACAGTACTACATTTCTTCAATAAATAAGTTCATAGTGATGCAAATTTATATAGTGGATAAAAAGTGGACATGCTTGATATTTTGAAATCTAGGTCAAAATCACTTAGCATAATGGAAAAACCATAAAGAGTTGATAGTGTACATAGAAAACCCTATACACTCCAACAAAAACTGCTTGACCTAATAAACGAATTTGACAAAACAGCAGGATACAAAGTCAACATTCAGAAATTGAAGTCATTTTCATGCACTAACAATGAAATATCAGAAACAGAAATTAGGAAAAAAAATCCCATTTACTTAGCAACATGAAGAATAAAATACTTAGGAATAAAATTAACCAAAGAGGTAAAAGACTTGTACTGAGAAAACTACACAACACTGAAGAAATTAAGGAAGATACAAATAAATGTAAGCATATTCCATGTTCATGGATTTGAATAATTTACATCATTAAAATCTCCATACTACCCAAAGCAATCTATAGATGTAATGCAATCACTATCAAAATACCAATAACATATTTCATAGATATAGAACAAATATTTCGAAAAATTATATGGAACCATAAATGACCCTGAATAGCCTCATCAATTTTGAAAAAGAAGAGCAAAGTAGGAGGGATCACAATACCTGATATCAAACAATAATAAAAGGCCACTGCAATCACAACAGTCTGGTACTGGCATAAGAACAGACACACAGATCAATGCAACAGAATAGAGAGCCCAGAAATAAACCCATGTCTGTATGGTCAGTTAATATTCAACAAAATGGGCAGAAGCATAAAATGGAGTAAAAATAGCCTGTTAAATAAATGGTGTTGGGAGATCTCTACAGGTACATGGAAAAAAATAAAATTAGACCACCAACTTACATAAGCTCAAGATGGATAAAAGATTTAAAGATAAGTCATGACACCATAAAAGTTCTAGAGAACATAGAAAAATTTTGGATATCTCACACAGCAATATTTTCACTGATTTATCTTCTAGGGCAAGGGGTATAAAGAAAAGAATAAACAAATGAGACTATATCAAATTAAAAAGACTCTGCACAGGCAAAAAAAAATAGCAAAATGGGAAGGGAACCAACCATATAGGAAAATATATTTGCCAATGATAACTGGGACAAGCATTTCATCTCCAAAATATAAAAAGAACTCACATGACTCTACTCCAGGAAGACAAACAATCCAATTAAAATATGGCCAAAGGACCTGAGTAGACATTTCTCCAAGGAGGACATACAGAGGGCCCATAGGCATATGAAAGGATGCTCAGCAACACTAGCCATCAGAGGGATGCAAATTAAAACCGCAATGAGATACCACTTCACACTAGTCTGAATTGCTATTGTAAACAAATGAACAAACAACAAGTGCTGGCGAGGTTGTAGAGAAGAGGGAACCCTTGTATGCTGTTGGCGGGAATGCAGACTGGTACAGTCACTGTGGAAAACACTATGGAATTTCCTCAAAAAACTAAAAATGGAACTGCCTTTTGATCCAGTGATTACATTGCTGGGAATAAACCCTAAAAACATTGAAATACCAATTCAAAAGAACCTATACACCCCAGTGTTAATAGCAATGATATTTACAGTAGCCAATTTCTGGAAATAGCTTAAGTGCCCATCAGTAAAAGAGTGGATCAAAAAACCATGGTACATTTACACGATGGAATACTACACAGCAGAAAGGAAGAAGGAGTTCCAGCCCTTTGGGACAGCATGGATGGATCTGGAGAGTATTATGCTAAGTGAAATAAGCCAAGTGGTGAAAGATAAATACCATACGATTTCACCTATAAGTGGAACCTAATCAACGAAACAAATAAGCAAGCAAAATATAGCCAGAGACATTGAAATAAAGAACAAACTGACAGTAACCAGAGGGGAGATGGGGAGGGATAATGGGGAAAATAGGGGAAGGGTCAAGTCAAGGAACATGAATGGAGGACCATGGACAAAGACCACGGGGGGATAGACTGTGGGAGTAGGGGCAAAGGAGCAGAGCAGAGGAGAAAAAGGTGGGACAACTGTAACTGAACAATAAAAAAGTATAAAAATTTAAAATATAGAAAAATCTAAAAACAACAAAAAAGAGTTGTGGTTCATATCATATCTGTCACTTATTAGCTATTAAATATGGCAAGGTATTTTACCTTCATGAGTATCAATAAATATATTTACCTATAATATGGAAAAATAATGACTTCGTCTCTATGTAATTATAAGGTTTTTGAGAGAATGATTAATGTGGGATGAGTTATGTGTTTGGCTGTGTTAGGTACTCAGAAACTCATAATTACTATTATTAATAAGTTAAATATTTATTCAGTGTCCACTGTAAAAGTTATTGTGTTTGTTTTTTGTTCTGTGGAATACCAACAGTGGCATGCTGGAGCTGTCTCATAGAGATTTTCAGGCTAACTGTTAAAATTTTAGGTGTGAATTGTTAAGCACAACCATCTTTGAAATTAGCTGTAAAGGGAGGATTTATATCACAAAAATTGCATATGCTGTTGTTCAGGGCTTCTTTACCCTGAGAACCAGCTAATAATGCCTGAGCTGAATTTTAAATGGTGAAAGGCTGAGGGTGGGACTGAGAGAGGAGTAGTGTTTGTGCTTAGAGGTCATTCAGTTGTACATGGAAACACCACTGAAAATAAATGCCATTAAACCTAGAGAGCAGGTTGACAGCTCTGGAGGACAGAGGATTAGGGAATGGGGTATAGAGTAAAAAGGAGAAAGGACTCATGGACATGGACAAATGGTGTTTATAGGAGGGCAAGGGGTTTAAGCAGGATAAATGATAATGGAAAAATACAATAAAGTACATTTTAAAAAAAGACCTGTATACTTAATGTATGGTTGACAGCTTAAGTTCTATGTTGGCTTACGCCAAGACTAAATGCTAATGTTTTCAATGGCTTATAAGACTCTCACTTATAAACTCAGCTCTCATCTCTTATTGCCTTCTATTGCTTCTTACACCACTCCAGGCAAGCACATACGACTCTTCCACTCAGGCCCTTTGGCTTGGCTTATCCCTCTACTGGAAAACCCTTCCTTCATATGTGCATGGTTTCTCTTCTTACTTTGTTCAAGTCTTTGCTCAAATGTGACCTGTTAAAACTGACCTAACAACTCCCTTCCCCCAGAATTTACAATCCCCTTTCCACTGCTTTATTTTTTCATAAGATTTATTATCTTCTAACATAATATAGGGTTTGTTTATTTATTTGTGGTGTCTGTCTTCTCCCTTTAGAATGTAAGTACCATGAAGGCAGGGATTTTTATTCATTGTTTTATCATAGATTGCTAGAAAAGCTCTAGGGCATTATAGGTATCCAATGAATGCTTGAGGACACAATGGATGTTGACTAAAATTAAAAACAAAACAAACAAAAAAAACATGCAGGAGAAGTTTTATGATGAATTTTAACTAAAGGATCTAGAATCGCCTAGTTCTGTCCTATAAGTAACCTCCTGTTGAGGTAGCTATACACAAAAATGAGATAAGAGTACCTAGTGTTGTTGAAACTTGTTTAAAGAATGTAGATTAACCTCAAGCCTCAACCTCCTTCCTCTAGACCCACATCCAAACTCTGATGTGGTTATGTTTTGTGGTTGAGCTGTATAGCATAGGAACATGAGGTGAGAATAAACACATATTAGAGAGACAATTAGGGAGAGAAGGAGAAGAAGAGAGGAGAGGAAAGGAGATAGAGAGGAGAGGACAAAGAACTGTGGTACATAGTCTTCAAGATGGCTCTTAATGATCCCTGCCTCCTGACATCCATAACCTTGTCTTGTTACCTCCCACATTGTACCAAGTTTCATTTATATGGCCATAAATGTAGAAGAAGTAATTGTAGGACACTTGTGAGATTAAGATAAAAGACACTGCAGCTCCTCTTGGTCATGACCTTTTGGCCACTCTGTCTGGTTTAGATCATGCACTTTTGGGAAACCAGTTGTTTGGCTGAGTAGGCCTATGTAGAGACACAGATGATGAGTGACTGAGGCCATGTGAGGGAGCTTGGAAGTGGGCCCTGACAATCCCTGCTAGTTCAGTCAAGCTTTCAGATGCTGGAAGTTCTGACCTACTTCTTGACTGCAAGCTCACCAGTCACCTAACCTGCAACTAGATTTCTGGCTCTCAGAAATTGTATGGGATAATAATAGGGAATATGAAAACTTAGTAAATTTTCTGTTTTGAACTTGCCCCTATACAATTTATAAGTTTTTTATTTTTAAAAGAAAGTAAGGTCATTTGGCTTCTGGTACACAAAAAGCAGTTATAGGATGAGGTTATACTGATTGTAATAAGGTGTGGATAATCTCTCACCCCCATCATCTATCATTACTTTCATGGAAAGTGGAAAATATCCCACCTCCTTTTAATGGAATAATCTGAGAATGGCTTTGAGACTAGAAAATTAATAAAATGAATAAAATTATGCCGAAACTTAAAGAAACTGCATGAGATAACACAGCTGTTGTTTTAAGCAGCTGAGTTTTGGGAAAATTTGTTATATAATAGTGTATTATATATGTGTATATATATAATGAAAGTGCCATATTCATATCAACAATGACAAAAATAAGGATGTGCTTGCATGGTTCCATGAACATTTTAAATTTTACTGCTTTGGTGATGATGTCTCCCTATTGGGAAGACTGATAAAATTAGAGAATTGGATTGAAGTAGAAAAGGCTGTAAACTTTTGATTTTTAAATGTGTTCTGCCACTCTTAAGAGTTTACCAATAATCTACAATTGGTTCCAGTATCAATAAATTTGAGAACATCCATTTAAATGTGCATATTTTTACTTCAGTTTTATTCCTTGTCAGATTTAAATATGAAGGAGGAAAAAACAGTACAAGTACAAATATCACGGAGAAATATAGGTTAAGTGGGAAATAGCTATAGAGTTTCTATTTGACAGAGTCCACTTTCTTATCTCAGTAGATGTTTTATTGACGGGAAGTTTATCTTGATTTTATTATTAAATCTTCTTGGAATTAAAATATCTTTCCTCTATTGGCAACCAGTTTAAATTCAGACCCAAGATGAAATATGAAACAACGTGAAGATAGAGAAGTTCACACTCTTAATCTAATTCCTGTTCTGAGGGCCAGTGCTCTCAATGGCATTGAGTTACACTCTGGGGGCCAATGTCCCCATCTCTGACAGCCTATGCTTTGTTGCCAATAACTTCTCCTGACTCAGAGCGACATTTCTCATAAAGTGACATGAAATTAACCTTCCATGGCAAGGTCTTCCAAGTAGCCACTACTCTGATGGCAGCCTGCTATCTTTGACAGCAATGTTATTTCCCTCTTTTGGAAACAGCACTTCTAACCATGTGTGAAACCTAGCATCAATTTGATGAAGGTTCTCCTCTCTTGGGAATTTCTCCCCTGCATCCATGGATGTTGTGATGTGGGGAAATTAAATATGGTGCTTACTCTTTTCCTTTGCAATACTGATATCATGCTTGTGCAGGTCATTAACCATTACGTAGGAGACCAGAGGGTGGTACGCCTTATCAGAATCTACCAGATAGTCTTGTCGCAAGGTCCAGTTGTACTTAGAGATTATGGTGCTGCTATAACTTTGATTGTAGATGTCAGAAAAAAAGGAGGACACTTCTCAGATCAATCTAGCATAAGTCATTGTGTTAAACATTCTTAAAGGTAGCAACATTTTTGATTTATTCAACTTGATGCTCAGTTCCAATTTTGGACTGTTAATGGCAGTGGACACGGTTAACATGAGGAAGTAAAGCAAAAAGAGGAAGGAAGATGGTATTAAAGAAAGAATGCACCATACACATTTGTGTAAAACATGTTTGTATTTGTGCATACATTAAAATACATTTAAAAAGTAACACAGTTCATATGAATACTGAATTCGTACATGTCATGGTCAGTGTCAGTTTTCACAAAACAGGCTTAACTTATTTTTCTGATTTTGAATTCTTTTGTGTTCATTGGTCTTCTGATCATTTGAGAATTTTGTGCTCAGCTGAATGAAAGGAAAGCATATCACATCTATTAATTTTATAATGTAGGATATGCACCGGGGTGATATCTAATGATCTTAGTTCAGTTCTCTTACTGTAGCCCCTTGAGTGTTAAGGACTCATTAACACGCTTCTAAGAGCCGTGTGTATGGGTCTGTGAAGGATGTTGGGGGAAAGGATGAGACTCATTCTCACCAGTTCTGAGATTTGAGTCTTATCATCCAGCAACATTCATACTGGTCCCTTAAAGCAGTCACCTGAACCATTTGAATTTTGAGTTGTTTTGGCAGTAAATGATTTCAATGGAGAAGACACTCATCATTCAGATCCTTCAATTAACCCTTTACACTGTTATTCCAGGCTTTGCAAGCAACCACCTGCTTAAAATTAGCCTCCCCAAGAAGATTTACATACATGAAAAGAATAGGCTAATCAAGAAACACAAGTATTTTAGATAACTTGGCAGTCATATTTCTATAAAATATTAATAAATTGGCATTTGGATTTATATCCTAATCATTTATTAACTGAACTGAATAAATTAGCCACCTTAAGTCTGTGAAGCTCTGAATTGCCATAAAAAATTCAGTTTGGGAACTTATGAATCTAAGGAATAACTTTGTCTTCTATTAATCTTATGAAGTCATAAATTTCTGTAGGTTTTGTCTCTCTTTAACTTCATCAAAGCCACAATGTTTTTGTCAGCTCAACTTGGTAGGAAATAATCACAAAAAATTTTCACAGTGAAAAGATGTGATTTTATAATTTACAAAGTCTTTTTATCAGCTGTGAGGCAACATTGTCCCTACAAAACCCCCTTTCTTTGGAACAAGAAAACTGTACCCATCGTTATAAACATTGCCACCTATGTTGCTTCAGGGATGCTATCTAGAAAACACTAAAGAAGAACACCATCATATCACATAATTTGGTTTTGGGGTGGCATGTTTTTATATTGTAGCTTATGAGTTTTAGAAATGTTGAAAAAAAAAACCCAACTGGGGCTGCTGCAGGAGAGGGGAGTCTTATGAATTAAATTTGGTTGCTACATTTGTCTGCATTTTCATCCTGATTTTAAACACCCTTCTTCAATCAGAGCACCTACACTTTTATACAAGACTTTTGTAAGCTCTTATTAAACAAAACATTCCTGGGCTTGAAACAGACATTCACATCATTGTCCCATAAGACCTACAAGGATACTGAATCATATGCAAACACTATGTATTGATTGAGGTTAATGCTACTAAACTCTTCCTTTGAGTGGAAAGAAAAATGCATTATGTGCGTGTACACACATACACACTATACGACCACACACATTCCCGTCACTCCTCATTAGTGAAGTGCACACCAATGCCAACTAGTAAATAATCTAAGAACTTTTATAGATCTCTGTATTTTTAACACTTACTACTCTGTGACCAAAAGGAAACAAAACATTTGAAAATATTTGAGAATTCCACATACTTAAAATTACATTTCTTTAGTATAATATTCTTTCCATTTACCATTTTATTTTACATTATGCCATGTTTCTTTTCTTTCTTTTGAAAAAAAATTTCCCTTTGGCAGTTGAATAATATCTTAAAATAAAACCCACGTGAATTTATAATAAAATTACTATTCCTTTTCCCTATTTCCACTTTCTCAATAAAATTAAAGGAATGTTGATGATTGCAACAATCTGATTGGAAATTTAGATGCAAAGAAAATCAGAAAATTCTAAATTGTGATTCCCACAGCAACTATAAAAAGACACTCAACATGACTGCATATTTATATTAAGATATAAAACCTAACAACTTCCCCAGTTATACAAATGCTATATAAAAACAAAGGGGTGGAATTATGGTTGCTATGGGAATCACAACTCTGAACCGAATGACTTTCGAAGTTTAAATATACTGACATAGGATTTCACACTGAATATTACATAGGTACAGGAACACGCATGGGATTAGAGACAAATGTGGCAAATGACATGAAATGACATAATGAAAGAAAATGTCACTCTAGTACCTAAATGTCTCCTATTTATGGATTGGTCCCTCTCATTTCAATGATATATTGCCTCTGAAAACAAAGCAGAATATTCCTCGGTTGTGCTTTATGAAGTGATTGGTTTCTTTCCCCTTTAGTTTGATGTCTTATTGGCCCTTAAGTATAATGGTGGAAGTAATGGCATTGGAAACAGACTTCAGTAGTAATCTTAACTTAGCAAAATACTAGCCAAGTCACTTTTCATTCTTTTTTCCTGAAATAAGAGTAATAATTTTTATTTCATAGGCTTTTTATGAAACTGAAATAAGCTAATATACACAGAATTTCTAGCCAAGACAGGTAATTAATAGGTGGATTTCTAAGACTCAACACATTTCTCTGGAAGGCATTTGTTATTTCAGGAATCTATTTTAAATTTTTGAGAATTGCCAGTTGCTGTAGGATTTTTTTTTTTAAAAATAGGGTAATACTGATCTTTGACCTGTGGAACTAATATTCTAGTTATGTGATAATAGAAATCATATTTGTATCAAATTTATAATTTATAAAATACTTAAATTCATATAAATTTTAAGAAAAATTCAAAAAGAAGAACTGATTCTCTTCTTTGAGCTATATATCTAAGGATCATTCTTTTACAATAAGCAATGGGTAAGAATTTTAGGAAAACAGATGGCTTTATCCAAAACAATATTAAACAACAGTCATATACCACTTGCACTGGTTTCAGCCTTCTGCTTGGGAAAATTCTTTTTCTTTCCCCCTAAAAGTATCAGCAGTTCTGGATTTTCTCTTTCTTAGGTGGAGGTAGAATTTCCCCCTTAACTAGGAGACAGTTTCAGAAAGGAGAACTAATTAAAACTGTATTATTACTGATATTATTATTATTATTTTTATTTTATTTTATTTTATCATTATTCTCCTGCTTCTTTGTATAGAAATTCAAGCAGTGTTGTGAGACAATCACAACTTCGGTAATGAACCTGAGGCTGTCTCACAGGTAGTTTCTTCTCTTTGGTTCTTACCAGGGCCACAGTTTTCTGGATGGAGTTCTCTTTCAGTCATTTAAAAAATATGACATGTTTTTCATAATGTCCATAACATCTCTTTTGAACAAACAAATCAGGCAGATCATGGTGTTACTTGCATAATATTGTAGTTCATTAATTTTATACTCTTTTCCCAATGTTTTAATTATATTAAGAAAGCTTTAAGCATATAAACTGGAATTTAACTTAGTGTCTCCTAGAATACCTACTTCATTAAAAACTACATACCTATGATAGGGGTCATATATCATCTTTGAAGAAAGTAAAGATCAGAGGGTATTAGATAACATTCCCCATAACAGTTTCTCAAATTTTGACAGCAAACTACAGTATAAAATGCATTTTACATTATGATTCAAGACATGCAAACATGCCCCTGTACTTACAGGCAACTGAGACAGATGTTTCATAAAACAACCTATATTTGGTAAACATGATACACTCTGACCTGTTCTTTCCAAAAATTCTAGTTGCAATCTACTTAATTGATTTCATGTCCTCCTAAAGGCCTTCTAATCATATTTTGCCTAAAGCGCATTATCAAAAAATAGTAGGATCTGGACAGTGAATGAAGTTCTCTGAATGGCATCTATCTCTCTATCTATGTTTCTGCCAGATATATGAGCTTGAGCAAGTTACTTATTTTTTTCTGAGTCTCAGTTTATTTTTAACCTGGAAAATATGAATATTCTTTTCATGAACTTCAAATGAGTGTATGTAAAATTCCTTGAACACTACCTAGCACATAGTAAATGCTATTCAGAGTAGTTGTTAGCTCTACCTGTTACTAACAAACATTGACTTCTCAAAGTGTACCTTATGATTGCCATGGGAGCTAAGATAGAATAAAATAAATTTTACCTTAAAGAGTTGACAAAATATTATGGGATAAATAAAGGAAAGTAAATAATTTTGACATACTAGTGATAGATGTAAGATCAAGTTATTGTGATGACAGCTGCCTTCCCCAAAGCCACACACATACACCCTTCTTGCTTTGATTCTTTTTGGAGATTCCCTAATCATCAAGTAACTCAGTCTCCATGGAAGAGTATACATGAGTTTGCATACTTTATGTCAGGTCCCCTTCTTTCTGCTGTTTGTTCAGTGCTACACTGCTGCTCTGGTTTCTGCTTAGGCAAGTGCCACTATTTTCTTCCAAACACTGTCCTATTTGTCACATCATTCTGAGCAATGTCTGCCTGACACTGCTGCTGTCCTGATGCTCAGCTCAGGAGCTCTTGCAGTCAAGCTGAGGGGCAGCCTGCATGCCCATGATGCTCATCCCTGTGACTTATCCCTGACTTACCATCCCTGGATGATATTTTGGAAGTAACCCCCCTTCATATCTTACAAAAGACCCATACCAGGATTACTTGATTGCTTTGTCATTGCAGAAGTTTGTGTCTAGCATTTTTTAGTTTTCTGCAAAAGCTCTTTTCTTCCAAGGTGCTGATATGCTTTTGAGTTTTACCCAGTTCAGTTGATTCTTCCTGATTTTCAGCTTCTGTTGCTAGGAGGGATCATCATGCTAGATTCTGTACTTCCTTAGAACAAATGCTTTTTCAGAGACTTGATAATGCTCCCAGGCAATTTGGCTTCTAAATCACACCTTCAGTTTTCCAGGCATTCATGAATATATCTGAATCCTGAGTTATGTGTGAGAGTTACTTTCCAAAAGGACTTTTAGACCTGGTGGTATGCTGGCAAATGTTTAATGACCAGCAGTTGGGGGTAAGTAGAGACAGTTGCCCTCATTTGTAGCATTCACTGATTAACATGGTGTAAATACTCCTAGCATGGCCAATTTCAGAGTGCCAGTGTGCACATGGAATTGGGAAGTGATACCTCTGTTCATCTCTCTTGAATCACTATGACCTAGCTTCATCCATACAGAATGGTTTATACCTTTATGCTGAAGATTCAGCCATGTTTTAGTATGTTTCATACTTCATTATTTTCTATTCTATTCTATATCCTCACCCAAGGATATTTATGAGAGAGATCGGGGGGCTGGGAGAGAAAGAACCATTGATGTGAGACAGAGACATTGATTGGTTGCCTCCCATATGCGCCCCTACTGGTGATCAAACCTGAAACCCAGGTATGTCCCCTGCCTGGGAATTGAATCTGGAAACTCTTGTCGTATGGGAGGATGCTTCAGTCAACTGAGTCATGTGGCCATAGCACATTTTATTTTAATATTAAATAAGATGTTATTGTATGGCTAGATCACATGTATTTATCATTCATCAGTTGGTGACAATTGAGTTATTTTCCCTTTTTTGCTATTATGAAGAATGCTGCTGTGAACATTTGTGTGGACATGCATTTTATTTTGGGGGGTATTTATCAAGGAGTAGAATTACTGGGCCATATGATAACTCTGTGTTTAACCTTTTGAGAAATTGTCAAACAATATTTTAAAGCAGCATCGACATTCCATTTCTACTTCAATATATGAAGGTCCCAATTTCTTAATATTCTCACTACCACTTATTATTATTTATGGTTGTAACCATACCAGTGGATACCAGTGGGTATGAAGTAATATCTCATCATATTTCCCTAAGTGTTAATAATGTTGAACATTTTTAAAACAGATTTTATTGTTTTTAGAGAAAGGGGAAGGGAGGGAGAAAGAGAGGGAGAGAAACATCAATGCGTGTGTGCCTCTCATGCATCCCCATCCAAGGACCTGTCCTCCAGTCAGGCATATCCCCCTGACTTGGAATCGAACCAGTGACCCTTTGGTTCACAGGCCAGTGCTCAATCCACTGAGCCACATCAGCCAAGGCCATGAGCATCTTTTTATGTGCTCCTTTGTTACCTTTTTGGAGAAATGTCTGTATAGAACCTTTTTTCATTTTAAAACTTGACATTCGTCTTTTCATTATTAAATTTGAGTTCTTTATTCTGGAAACAAATCCTTTATTAGATCTATAATTTGCATGTATTTTCTTTTCACTTTCTTAATAGTGTCACTTTCAAGCATAGTTTTTAATTTTGATGAAGCCTAGTTTATCTGTTTTTTATTCTTTTGTTGCTTGTGCTTTTAGTATTGTAATTAAAAAGGCTTAAAACCAAGATGATGAAGATTTGCTTTTATATGTTCTTATTAGAGTTTTATAGTTTTACTTGGTAGAGTTTTTTTCAGTGATCCATTTTGTGTACATTCAATTTTTGTGTCTCACATGAGGAAGGGTGTGTTTTCTTAAAACTAGTATTCCATGGAAAAATTCCAGGATAAAGATTTTGGTCTTAATCTTAAAGAAAATAAAGCACAATCTCCCTTCTCTATGCAAACTAATGACTGATTATCAATTAAAATTTTCAAAAAAGACATCAGACATTGTGGAAATTATTTTGGTGATTATACATTTCCTTTCTTTGAGTATCTATCAATTAAAATCTAATGCCATCAAAGCTTTATTTTTTCAAGCCTTGCTAGCAGACTCTTACTTGCTTAATGGACCCAGAACTGAAGACGTATTTTTATTTTTTTGATAAGTAATTAAATTTCTAAAAATGTTCTGGATCAAACAGTTTACACTGAATTAGTAATCTGATTTTTAACTGCAATTATATGTGTAAACAGTTTCCTTTTCTCCCAAAGGTTGTAAATATGCTTATAAAAATAGATGGAAGGGAAGTGTAAAGGGGAGGGCAAACCCCTCCATCCAACTCCAAAAAAAGAAAGAAATCTATTGAAGTTATAATTAAAAGGGGGTGTTTGATATGATAAATAATGAGATAATGGGTTTCTGTGGGATATGGAAATAGAATCCACAATGAGAATGAGGACCTCAGTTAAGAGCTGGTAGGTCAGTCAACTATGAACAGAAAGTTTGGCTTACCTTCTCTACTTTTTTTCACAAACATTGCTGGCATTTGGTAAGATCATCTGTTTGTATGTGTGTGTGTGCGTGTGTGCGTGGATTTCTCAGAATCGACAAGTCATCTGGGAGCCTAAAGTAATACTGTATAGCCTCAGTTGTAGGCTGATCATACTTAATATACTTTTCTCGATGGTTCAATGTGACTCTTCTAGGCCAGGAGATGATGTGTAGCTATCTGAAGAGAAATCTATTCTCTATTTGAAACATAGATATGGTTCCAGCCAGGAGCTTTTTAAAAGGGCCGTGCTGAGCATAGCAGGTTGTTCACAGTAAAGAGGAAGGGGCTTACCAGAAATGTATAGCTTGTAAGTTGATTAGACATAACAGCATGGTTGTGTTCTAAGTTATTAAAAGGCAATGTAACAGAGTTACTTGCCATCACTAATGAGGATTCGAAACTGACTGATTTGACCTAATCATTAGGAGATAATAATAGATCCATCTCTTAAATTACTGGATAACTTTGACAATTGCACAGTAGCATGCAGAGGAAAGTAGAGTCCAGCATGGATTTTATCATTTATCTAATCTATTTTAGACAAAAATGTGCCAGAGAGAATACAGAATATATTAAACTATTTAGAGTTACCAAGCTATAAATGTTTGCTCAATGTGATTTTTATAGCTTTAAGATACTCTTTTATTTTAAATTCTAAAATTATATTTGTTATCTTATTTTCCTCATATATTGTAATTTTAACAATGTTCTGACTTCTGGTCAAGATGGAGGCATAAATAAACACGGCTCGTCTCCTTGCGCAACCACACCAAAATTACAATTAAACTACAAAACGACTATCACCCAGAATCACCAGAAAATTGAGCTGTATGGAAGTCTGACAACCAAGGAATTAAAGAAGTCATATTCATTCAGATGGATAGGAAGCTCAGAGATGTGGAGATGCAGGGGTGCAGAGGAACAGGCCATACCATACCCATGAGTGGTAGATAACAATTGGGAGGGATATTTCAGGAGCAAGGTATGCCAGCCCCACACCACGATCCTAGCCCAGAGTTCCAGTGCCAGGAAGACAAGCCCCCATAAATTCTGGCTATAGAAACCAGTGGAGGTTGTGACAGCAGAAGAAACTGAAGGGTTGTCAAGTATCTTCCCTTAAAAGGTCTGCAGTGGACTTAGGACTTATGCAGATTCACTCCCCATGGGCCCCAGCACTAAGGCAGCATCTGGAAGGGAAGCAGTGGCATATGAGGAGAAAGTGAAGTGTCTGGCATCAGGGAGATAGCCAGGGGACAGTTTCCCCCTGGACAAAATTTCAGAGGGTAGGAAGTGGCCATTGTCCCTTTCTGAGCCCTACACCAACAGAGCAGCAGTACTGAATCTGGGCCTCCATTAGCCTGGCTCACAGAAGTTGCCTTGCCCAGGAGATTATCTAAGGCTCTGCCCTGTCCAACTTATGGGTGCACTTTTCTACATTAGACCACACTACTAAGGGAATCAAGGCGGCTCTGCCTAGTACAAAGAGACAAACACAGGGAGGCTGCCAAAATAAAACAAAGAAATATGCCCCCAATGAAAGAACAGAAAAAAACTCTAGAAAAAGGACTAAACAAAGTGGAGATGAGCAATCTATCACATAGAGAATTCAAAACACTGGTTATTAGAATGCTCAAGGAAATCACTGGGAACTGCAACAGCATAAAAAACATGCAGGCAGAAATAAAGTTTACACTAAGTGAAATAAAGAAAAATTTAAAGGGAATCAAAAATGGGATAGGTGAAACTGAGAATCAAATTAATGATTAAGAGCACAAGGAAGAAAAAATTAGAACTGCAAAAAGAAGAAAGAATCCAAAAAAATGAGGATAGGGTAAGGAGCATCTGGACTACTTCAAAAGTAACAACATTTGAATTATAGGAGTGCCAGAAGGAGAAGAGAAGGAACAAGAAGTTCAAAACTTATTTGAAAAAATAATGAAAGAAAACTTCCCTGATTTGGTGAAGGAAATAGACATATAAGCCAGGAAGCACAGATAGTCTCAAACAACATGGATTCAAAGAGGACTACACCAGGACACATAATTAAAATGCCAAAGGTTAAAGACAAAGAAAGAATCTTAAAAGCAGCAAGAGAAAAGCCAAGAGTTACCTACAAAGAAGTTCCCATAAGACTGTCAGCTCTTGTCTCAAAACAAACTTTGCAGACTGTAAGGGACTGGCAAGATATATTCAAAGTGATGAAAAGCAAGGACCTGCAGCCTAAATTACTCTATCAAGCAAAGGTATCATTTAGAATTGAAGGGCAGACAAAGTGCTCCCTAGACAAGGTAAAGCTAAAAGAGTTCATCATCACCAAGCCATTATTACATGAAATGTTAAAGGGGCTTGTTGAAGAAAATGATCAAAACCATGAACATTAAAATGGCAATAAATTCACAACTATCAACAATTGACTCTAAAAAACAATCTGAGCAAACAAGAAGAATAGAAACAGAATCATAGATATGGAGGTCATTTGCATGGTTACCAGTTGGGAGCAGGTAGGAGGAGAATGGGGGAAAGGTGCAGGGATTAAGAAGCAGACGATGGTAGTTACGGGGTTAGCGGATGTTAAGAACAGTAGAGGAAATGGAGAAGCCAAAGAACTTATGTGCATGACCTATGGGCATTAACTAAGGGTGAGGAATGCTAGAGGGGTGGTGGGTGCTGGGTGGAAGGGGACAAAGGGGGGGGGGGAAATCAAGACAACTATAATAGCATAATCAATAAAATATATTTAAAAACATACAATGTTAAAAAACATGTTAGGAATATCAATTTAGTAAGTTTTTATCTTGTAATATTCTATAATATTCTGAGCATTACTTAACAATAGATAACTAAATCTTAATTTAAAAAGGAGGAACACATAGATTTTTTAATTTTAAGAATTTGTAAATCTACGGCATTAATTTTATATTTACCCCAATCAAATTAATTCCCTATGTCACTATTTATCAGCTCAGAAGTTTGCCCTTATAGTATAACCATGTGAGTTATTTATATAAAAGCATGTCAGAATAATTCACTATAGTTACTTTTTCCATAATTTTATCTACAAATTGCAAAGTTTCATAAAAATTCCAAACTATTATATTTTAAATATAATTATATATTTAAAATATATATATTATATACTCTAAATAGTCTAATACTATAAATAACCAATTTAAATTATATGATAATTACAAAATGAAAACTAGAAATATCTCCTGAATTCTTGGTTATAGAGGACATTTAATATTATTTATTGAATGGGAAGTATCACAACTCCTTTCATCTCACACCTTAACCAGGCAGTGTTTCTTTTCACTGAGGGAAGTAGGTTCTTTCTCCCACTCTCTCTTTCTTTGTCTGTTTCTGGGCCGCCTTATAACTTCTGTGGGTTTTGTGCATTTTTCCCTTCATGGGTCTCTTCCTTCATTAAAAAAAAATAATAAATTAAAAAGAATATGGCAATGTCAGTGCAATGTTAACTACATTTATATAGTACATTTTCTTCAGACTAAAAATTTATTTTTCCCTTGTTTTTTATTTGTTTTTAAGATTTTATTTATTTTTAGAGAAAGGGAGGGAGGGAGAAAGAGAGGGAGAGAAACTTCAGTGTGTGGTTACCTCTCACATGCCCCCCATTGAGGACCTGGCCCACAACCCAGGCTTCTGCCCTGACTGGGAATCAAACTGGTGACCCTTTGGTTCACAGGCCAGCACTCAGTCCACTGAGCCATATCAGCTAGGGCTCTCCCTGATTTTTAAAAGAAATTAAAAAGTTTGTTTGGACTTCTAACTCTATGGTAGCCCCTAGGCTCTGTGCCTAATAAGTTGATGCTGCTCCTGTTTCTTTCCCTTTTTCTCTTCTTTCTCTATTTATCTTTTTCTTTCTCTTCCTCTTCCTCCCCCTTCTTTATCTCTCCCTCTCTGTGATATATATATATATATATATATATATGTATATATATATATATATATATATACACACACACATATACTTTATGTACATTTTTCTCAGGTCAGTATTTTTCTCAGGTTAGAAGGCAGTAATACTTCACAAACAGCTATTCAGTGTATGTATGATGTAGGCAGCCAGCAATTTTCAGTGCACATTTGACAGAAGAAACTCACTTAAAAAACTAAACATATACTATGGGAGTAAAGACAAAGGGCTCCTAATGGCAGAGCAAACTATTTGAGTTTTAGATATGCTAGGAAAAATTACACTGACTGGGCACATAGAAGAAATTCTCAAAAGATGGTGAAACTAGAAAAGTCACAGAATGATAAATTTGTATGAATGCATGTATACGTACCAATCTCTACCAGATATTTTCTTATCCCCCATTGTATTCACTAATATTAATTTAATCCCCTTCTACTTAATATTTAAAAATCTAATGAAATATCAATCAATGAACTCTGAGAGGCTACTGATAGAATTTTTCCATGTCTTCACAATAATCATGGAGAGTGAATTCCACATTGTTTCTTTTTTAAAATTTTATTTTAATTGTTGTTCAAGTACAGTTTTCTGTCTTTTACTCCCATCTCAGCCCACCCACCCAGCCCTCTCCCCTCCCTCCCATTTCCACCCCCCCTAGTTTTTGTCCATGTGTCCTTTATATTTGTTCCTGTAAACCCTACCCCTTTTCCCCTAAAATTCCCTTCCCTCCCCACTTTGGTCACTGTCAGCCTGTTCTCTGTTTCAGTGTCTTTGGTTATATTTTGCTTGTTTGTTGTGTTGCTTAGGTTCCTGTTAAAGGTGAGATCATATGGTATTTGTCTTTCATTGCCTGGCTTATTTCACTTAGCATAATGCTTTCGAGTTCCATCCATGTTGTCACATAGGGTAGGAGCTCCTTCCTTCTTTCTACTGCATAGAATTCCATTGTGTATATGTACCATAGTTTTTTGATCCACTCATTAACTAATGGGCACTTAGGTTGCTTCCAGCACTTGGCTATTGTAAATTGTGCAGCTATGAACACTGGGATGCATAGGTTCTTTTGAATTGGTGTTTCGGGGTTCTTAGGATATAATCCTAGCAGTGGAATTGCTGGGTCAAAAAGCAGATCCATTTTTAGTTTTCTTAGAAAATTCCATACTGTTTTCCATAGTGATTGTACCAGTCTGCATGCCCATCACCAGTGAACTAGGGTCCCCTTTTCTTCACAACCTCTCCAACACTTGTTGTTTGTTGCTTTGTTTATGATGGCCATTGTGACCAGTGTGAAGTGGTATCTCATTGTGGTTTTAATTTGCACCTCTCTGATAGCTAGTGATATTGAGCATCTTTTCATGTGTCTCTGGATCCTCTGTATGTCCTCCATTTTTTCTTTTTAAACTGACCCTGAGCCATTCCTGTTTTCTGTAGCCTCTTCACGGTGAGTCTCATGGGCCATTTGCAGCACTTTCAGCATGGTAGACATACTCTGCACCCTTCTTTCATACTCATAAAGCAAATCCCAGTTAATCCTGACAGAATCCCAAAGAAGAAGGTACACAATGCGACAATTTCTATTTTAAGTGTCTTTACATCTTGTAGTCCTGAACCATATTTTCATAGAAGGCTTTTCTTTAAATATTATCTTATAATTATTTTTTTGTGTTAGTAAGGTTTCTGATCCACATTACTTCATTAAAGTAAATAGTTTGATGAGAAAAGCTGCTTAAGATTCATATTCTGTGCTAATTAACAGATTCTTCTAATTGTTAGAAGGCTCCTAATTATTCCTAATTCTTTCAATTCATTACTTTCTTACTAAGTTACAGTCCTTAAAGGCATAGTAACAGATACTATGAAACTTCCTTTCTACATATACACACTGCCTCAAAATACATTTATTTGTGAAAGCAGGCCAATAATTTAAAATCTGTTAATTGATATGCTTTCCTTCCAAAACCAAGTGAAATATCTTTCCTATTTTCCACTTCTACTTTCCCATCTGGGATACTAAAAAGCATTTTTAAAAGATTACTTTTAGTTGAAAATAATGTAGCAAACACATATTAAAATTGCTATATGCTTTCACTTGAATATGTTTTAGTTAGATCGGTAGATCGGGTCTCAGTTCTCTGGATTTCTACTACTACAGAGAGGAGCAAGGGAGAGAGATTTAATTTTATTTTTAAAATATTTATTCCTCTACATGATTGATAACATATAGAGTTTATAATGCATCCATTTACTCTTGGATTATTAAGAAGTGATGTTTTTGGCAATTATATTGATGGATTTTCTGTGTGTAATATTGTTCTTATTGAAGATAGAAAACTGTGATTCAGACACAGATAATGAACATTTGAAAAATACAATAATAACTACATTAAAAAATACATATCAAACATACCATCCAAAATAAGTGTAATTTGGTGAGAGAAGAGTAAAAGGAAAGTATCTGAAATTGATAAATATTTATTCATTCTTGTTTGAAGCTGACCAGATAGCAAAACCTATGCAAAGAATCTTATTTATTTGATTAATAAGAACTTATGAAATTTACTTAACCATTGTATATGTACTAATTTCAAGAAGAAGACACTTAAATTTCAATATTTCCAATTAATTTTAAATTCCAACTTATCCTCAGTATAAACTACCAAAAAGTTAGCTTTCCTGTGCTCTATTATATGAGAATGATTATAATTCAGGCAACCACTTCACAGCTTACAAAAGGGTTTCTCATATGTTATATCATTGGTTTTCCTCAGCAGTCCTGACAGATCTTTGATTCTGTATTACAAATGGAAAAACAAGAGGAGTTATACAACTGGCCCCCAAAACATAGAGAATAAATACTATATGAGAAATAATACTTAATTTTCTCTTTGAACTCTGAAGTTCAAATAATTTGACAAATGTGTTAAATGATTATCAAGAATTAGTCAAACAAGTTACTTTGAAATCAGTGCTATTTCTAGCAAAAAAATACAAATAGGTATATAAAAGTGATATATTTACACTTCAAGAAGAGAGTTAGTATATAATAAAAGTTCTATGCTATACAAAAAAATTAATACAAGATTTAAAAATTTATTTGTCTGTGAAGGGTAGGGAAAGGTTAAAAATATTTCAATAATCTATGCTTCTTAACACTACTGCAATTTCATAAAATAAATTAGTTCTGAACTTTCCTTAAATGATGGGAAAGAAAAAAAGAAAAGCATGTCCCTTTTTGTGTAGAAGCAAATATTTTGTTGGTTTTGAGATCTGAAAGACATTTATGACAGAGTCTTTGTATAAGGAGCATTGTATAGTCAAATGTATGATACACTTGACTGGGGAAGAAAAATAATTAAGATAAGTTTTTTATATAAAGAATTCTCCTATCCCACTGGAATGCCTATATAAAACTGATCCTTGTATACAGCTATTATTAGCTCCTATAGAAAAGAAATAATACAATAAAAATATAGAAAATACATGAGGTAAGTATATAACTTTCTCTTAAACTTCCCTAACATGGAATTGTATCATAGTACATCTCGATAAATTAGTATTAACGTTATTCCTGACTTAGACTGTTTCACAAGTATCAGCAATCTCAGCAGAACTTTTGATGTTAGGTAATGCGTTCATTCTGTTTGTGTAGGTGCCTCTCTCCAACGTGAGAAGTCCTTTCCCTTATTGCAAAATCTATGCCCTGATGCTGTCTCCTGCTTGCCCTCAGCCTCTTTCCCCAACACTATTCAAAATTGGGAACATCTTCTTATGCATGCCTGTGGTCTTTAGAGGCTGGTCTATGTTTAGAACCTGTATCCATCTATCCCTTTGACAAAACCTTGTTATCTTAGTAACTAGTTACAGGGTCTAATAAATGTTTTTACATACCTTAAATGCAGTAAATGAACTGTCGATTGCTATTTTCAGTGTGCATCAGAGGCTGTAAAACTTGAATGTCTAATAGGTGCCAGGCAAATAATGTAAGTTGACAAAAGGGGGCAAAGTATCTGGAAATGCAGTTGTGAAATTACAGCACATAGGAGATCGTAAGTCCTTCCCTGAAGAGGGTGTCCTCCATCTGGAAGGAAACACAGTCACTTTCACAATCAGTTTTGGGTGTGGGATTTGGGGTATGATTTGGCTGGCATGCTGGCAGTTTGTTATCACGTCATATAAACTGTGCCTTTATGCTCAGAGGACTTCCCAGCGACTTTACATAATATGCTACTGATTTAGTACAAATTTTGTATCTTTTAAATTTACTGTACCAAGCAATAATTTAATGAGCTTCCATAATAAAAAATAAGCACTAAATTAGAGAAATAAGACTTTGGTCAATTAAGAAAACCTATTTGATCACTGAAACTGAAAATGGAAATATCTATTTCACTGGGTAGTTGTAAGAATTATGTAGAAGATACAAGTGAAATTGCAAATTAAAATATATTTACAATGTCATTGAATTTGAATAAATATTTATAATTACTATTCAAAGACTTTCCAAACTTTGAATCACCCAAGTTATATAATATTTAGAAGAGAAAACTCCCAACAACTGTGGTTTTATTATTGTTAGACTTTTGCTTCCATTAGAAACACAACTTTTATTTCTTCCCCAAATTTTTTCAATCTCTCTTATCTTAAATACAGTGAGCACAGCCTATGTTATTGGCCTGCATATTTAATTTAGTGATTATTCTTAAGTATCTAAAGCTTGTTTGATTCTTTTTCTTAAGATCCTGGTAGGGTCTGATTTTCTTTTTTGCTTAAAACATATATATTCTTTTTAAATGCTACCTGGCAATGTGTTCCTGGGAACTAAATCTAATAGTCATGCTACTCAAAGATACACATGTTAAAAGAAAAAGAGCACCAAGCATGTGCATTATATATTTTTAAGAGTTATCTGTGGATATTCAATTTCGTTCCATTTTAGGTCATTATAAAAAGCTTCTCTGAGAGGTTTTGAAGGAAATTTAAGATGAGTCTCACTTAAATTTCCACAGTTTTAAGTTTTTAATCACTGTTCTTGACTTGTACAATGCAATCTGAAGCCTTTATTGTTATTCTTTTTCTACCAAAAAACATGTGCTTGTTTCGTAATTTCAGCTCTATGGCTTGAAGTATTACAAAGCAGGCCTTTCCAAAGAATCAGTTAAAATACAGACACACACTTTAGACAGTTAAATATTTATCTATATATGCCTGGATATAAAGGAAGGTTTTCCCCTCTGTGGTTAATTGTTACTTGGGCACTCCCTCCAAAACTATGCCTCTGAGTATTCATGCCTTAACATGGTCCCGTCCTCTTGACTTTGGCCCATGATGTGCTTCAACCAACAAAATTAAGTGAAAACAACTATTTGCTACTTCCATGCCTAAGCCTTAAGAAGACTGGCAATGTTTATTTTTATGCTCTGAGGGTAGCTAGCTGCTACGTAAGAAGTCTGACTGATGAAGACCACCATCCAGGAGGAAGTCTGAGTTAACCACGTGCAGGAGAACTGAGGAACCTAGCCAATAGTGAGAACTAACACCTGAGACCACAGCCCAAGTTGAACAGTCACAGCTAGCCCTCAGCCATTAGAGTCATTACAAAAATGCCACATGGGGCAAAGATAAGCTATCCCCACTAAACACACCCAAGTTGTAACTGCTAGCAAATAAGCAAAAGGAGTTGTTATTTGAATCCTTTATGTTTTGGGATAATTCGCTATGCAAAACAGATTATCAACATACCTTCCTAAAATAATCTACCAGAAAAGTAATTTGTCCTATATCTGAGCTCTTAAAAAGTCTGTTATATTGTGGGTGGGAGACTTTCTTAGTTATTTTATTTTGAACAGTACTGTTTAAAGGAGATCCTTCAGCCAATGCTCTCAGAATGCTATACTAGGTTTAAAGCTTCTGTCATGTACTGAACCATTGTATGATTATGAAATTACCACACTTAGATGTTGGTGAATGGGGCCCTGTCTTTATTGCAGATCATCTAGCTTTTCTTTATCTGTTTATTTCCAATTCTTTTTATCTGTAATAATATCCCTGCCATTTTCATAGGGTGGCTGCCTCTGTGATCATCTCTGTAGTTGCCCTTCTGTTGTGATGGCACTGCAGGTGAGCTCTAGAAATCACATGGACAAGACAATAACACATAAAACTGCCAGTACCCAGGACTTGGTATTGTTATTAAGGTGACATTGAGCTCTGTGTCTTGAAAGTCTTGATTTTTTTTTTGTTTTTCTTTGAGTGCTTAAGTAGAATTGATATACAAGGTGTTTATGTGTGGAAAGATGGTAGTAGGTGTGTAATATGGTAGGTGGCTAAGGTAAAATGAGGCAGTGAGGAAATTTAGTCTTGCAAGTGAGACATGGTTAAGCTCTAGAATGTTCCTTCTCATCATAGGAGGACTTAAGAGAATGTCATAAAATATTCATGCTAGGACATATCTTAAAGATCCTTTAAATGTTCCGTATATAGCTGAGCACGTTGAAATTCAGAGAGTCTGGGTATCCTTCCAAGGTCATACTAATCCTAGTGGCAGAACTAAATCATCTGACTTGAAATTTAGCCTTCTTCCCACCCCCAGCACCCCTAGCACACACACTTCTACTTAGAAGCAATAGGTTCACTCTCTGAGAAATTTCTGTGATCACACATTATTTATAGTCTACCCAGACTGCAAAATTTGCTGGGAAATGTGTCTTATTAGTAATATATTCTCCAGTCTTGCCAATTCTGTGCTTTTTCTTTCCCTGCTGTATCCTCTCTGCCTCCCCACACTCTGGCTTCCTAGGTCCTATTCCATATGAGATACTTGGCTTTTTGGCCCCAGACTCCTCAACTTTAACTCTTTTTCTTTCATACATCTCATATTTTTTTTACTATATCATTCTTATAGGTTCTCATTAGACATTTTCTGAACTGAGTATATTATTCAAAATTTCAGTGGTAGTGGACTAGTGTGTAATCCTTTTGGGGAATGGTAGTGTGCTTTATTGAATAGTCATTGGTAGTAAATACATCTTGGAGGCTTTGCAATGAAGTTTTTAATTAGGTATGGACTTACATTAGATTCACTGTGCTGTTTTGAGAGGTTAAATGTCTATGGCATGTAAGTACAGTTTGGGAATTGTCTATAAAATTTTAAAATCTGATTATTCATGATTGAAAATGTATTCAAAACCTAAGTAGATAAAGGCGTATAGATTTTGTGAATCAGGAATGGCTGTTCGTCTGTTCCTGTATGTTCAGCTTTGGGTAACAGGACAAGCAGCAACATCAGCAGTTGAAGACAGTTTGGACATAGTGAATAATGACCTGAAGGTCACATAACAAGATGCAGTGTATTCACACAGTCTCTGATGAAGTTCTAATTAAATGCCCGGCTCTTCAAAGTTCTGAGCAAAATTGATCTTTATAAAATACATCTATAAAATCAAACATTGGTTGCAAATAGAAGAGAGAAAGAGCAGATTTCCTCACTTGTAAAATTTATTTTCTAAAAAATAAAAAAAATTAAGCTATAGAGGAAAAATAAGTAAAAATGGTGACTAACAAAAATAGACTGAATTTGCTTCAATTTTAAAAATGCATTTGTAAACTTAAGTTTTAATAGTATGGACACAGGGATGTTTATAAACCATGTCCCAAGTATTTATATTTTGCTTAAGCCACTCTCTGTAACTTCTCTCTCAACCTCTACATTCAGTTATTCACCACTTACTAGGGTCTCTTTATCTTCAGCATTTCTTTAAACTGTTTCCTATCCCATCAGCTCCTGTGTTTCCACAGACCATCTGGTGGACCATTTCAGAAACTTCTCTATTAGGTCTCTCTGTTCCTGGATGTGCCATTTTTCATCCATCCTTTACCAGTGTCTTTTCTGGTAAATAGTCTGATCATGATATTTTCCTGTTTATTTTCTTTGAGGTCTGTAACAAGAAGTAATCTTTTTTTACCCTGTCATATGAGATCATTAAACATGCACCCTAATCTGTAGTAGTTGTAGTCACATCTGCTCCCACTCCCAGTAGACTTCAGCCACACCGCACAGACCATACTCATGGGTACTCGGGACCTTTCTACCTGATGTTCACTCTGACATGGACATCCCCCGCCCTGCTCTTTTTTATGCCCAGCGATTCTTTCTGACCTGCATTGTCCATGTCAAATATCAGTACCTCTTGAAAATTTCCCTTTTCTCTCCGAAAAGCAGTGTTTCACAGTGAGACACTGTGAAAAAGGCCTGCATGGTTGATATTTGGAAAGAATTTTGGAATCTTGGAAACTGAATGTAGAGGAAAGTTGTGATAATTTCTGTTGGAAAATAGTGAAACTACCTGTCATGGGAAGATTCATTTTGAAAGATATTTTGAAATTTATTAACCATATATGTCTCAAGAGACTCACTGTACCTTCAGATTTAAAATCTCTCTTTACTTGAACTAGGTGCCCTTGCCTAATGCCCAGTACATAGCAGATACTAAGTGTACATGAATTAAATATATAATTGAGTAGACATACTAAGTAACTTTTTATTTTTTTATTAGAATTTCACGTGAAATATTAGAATTCCAAATGAAATCAGTGAAATTTTTAACTTTTCCTCTTGAGCATACATAGCTCCTGATTTTAGTCAGAATCAAGTATTCTTTGCAAATGATTATCCATATAATATTTGAAATAAATGTGACCCTGACGTACAAATTCTGCCCCAATGTTAGATTAGAACTCAGCACTTCAACTCAAAGAAAATATACTCTCTTAGGCATTAGGGAAAAAATATTTTACTAAAAATTGCATAGAGGAGAAAGAATAGGAGTTATATTATTCAGCTCATAATAGTTCACTTTTCCAAAACTGGAAAATTTCTATCCAGCATCATTTTAATCTCTCCTGCTTCTCAAAAGCCACCAAGGTCTTGTTTCTTTTTAACCTCCAGTCCCATTGATGTCAGTTATCCCATTTGAAGTCCTTCTAACACTAATTCTCAGTAGAACAATTTGACTTCCTCAGCTTCTCCAAATTTATATTTACATATCAATCACTCGATACTATCTTTCACAATGCACAATGTACTGAGATTGTTCTTAGCTAAAAATTCCTCTTTAGATATCAGTATTTACTTGTAGAAGACAGATTAAGGATATATAATTTTTTCTCTAATTTTTTTTCTGCCACACATAGTACAGGTTTAAAGGATTTAAAATGTTCTAGTTTAATGTGAATAAATAACCAAATACTTGGGTTTTCCCCCATTCCAAATTCTCAGGCTGCTAAGCTATGAAGAAATAAGTATGTACCATAAATATTATTAGGAAGTTAATTTTTTTCAATCCATCCTAGGAAGGTCACATGTAAGCTAACATGATAAAACAGAGAAGAGAGGTGAACCTTAGTTTTTTCATGTTTTTAACTTTTTTCTAAAAAAAAGATGTCTAGTTGAAGAATAGTCATGATAAATAAACAAACACAAATCTTGTCAGTGTTTGAACACTTTGAAAAGAAGCTCTAAGGACTTTTCTTAATAGAACTTAATTAATGCATTACAAATAGTCATAAAGCTCTCCCTGTGTATGTTTTTTGGAAACCTTTCACTGTTTCTCTTTTCTAAGAAAGAGTATTTTATAAGTACCTATTGGAGTTATTCAAATTGGACTGAAGTATGGTTGGCTTGGAATAGATCACAGTACTCTAACTCATTTGTAAAGCACATTTGAAATAAATCTATGAGCATTCTATCTGAATTTAGCCTCCTTATTAACCAATTCTAGCCAAAGATAACACCTTTTTTTCTCCTTATCTCTGTAGGGCAAATTTCCATGATAACAACAATTCTCTGTATTTGGGAAGTGTGGACTGGACCATTTTGCTTGCAACTTGGAAAATATCCAATTGTTAGACTATCAACAAACTACTGCCCCTTCTCTATCCCTAACCCTGAGTAGTTTGACAATGACTCAGCATTAGGTAGAGAGACATTTTAAGTCAATATCTACATATATATTGGGAAATGATTTACATCAGAGATTTACAATTCTGATGTAATCAGTGTGTTGTCTTTCATTCTTATGGAGAGCCAATTAAAAATAGCTTTGGCCCTGGCCAGGTGGTCTACTTGCTTGGAGTGCCATTCCGTACACCTAAAGGTTGGTTGCAGGTTGGTTGCAGGTTGGCTCCTTGTCAGTGGGGGCACACACCTGGACTGTAGGTTCAGGCCCCTTCAGGGCACATATGGGAGGCAACTGATCAATGTTTCTCCCTCACATCAATATTTCTCTCTCCCTCTTTCTTTCTATCTCTTTCATTATCTTTTACCCTCTCTCCCTTCCTCTTTCTCTAAAATCAGTAAATATATCCTTGGGTGAGGATTTAAAAAAATAGCTTTGATATTGTGTGTCTCAGTAGAGTACTTTAACTCTCTGGACTATCATTTTCCCCATATATATGTTTACTTTTGATCTTTTTTTCCCCTCTAGGTTTTACGTTTTGATTAATAGTGTACCGAGAAGAATAACGGTGGGGCTATAAGCCAATTGATCATCTTATATCAAAGATATTTTAAAAATAGTATTGTGTTTCAATGATCATCCTGTTTCTAATCTCCTTATCCAGCATAATAAAGGAAGGAGGACAGGAAAGCTTACACTGAGAACTTTCTGCCTGTCAACCACTGTGTTAGACACTTTTACATAGATCATTCAATTTTGTGAAAAACAAATGTGCTTACCTCTTGTTTTACAGATTAAGGAAAAAAAAAAAGACCAAGGTAGATTAATTATATCAAGCTGATAAAAATACCAAATCACAATTTCAAAGTGCATGCATTTTCTACTTTGCTATGAAAAACTGCTAACACACATAAGCCTTTTCACACATACAGAATACCTGAAGATGTCATGATTTAATATTTTATTCACTATATGATACACTCTACAAGAAAAAGGAGGAGAGAGAGCATTTCTGGGTGCCTGATCTGCACTAAGCATGATCCTGAGTCCTTTTACATAATTAATGAGGTAAATGCACACCAGTCTGTTTTTGTGGGGCCAGGTACTGTAACCAATAGCAGGTGCGCTGCTGCAAAAGCCAATACTCAAGAAGCAGGTACTGATATAAAAGAAAGTGTTTTATTTTCAGGTGCCGGCCACCTGGAAGATAGGGGACTTATGTCTTAAAGCCCATCTCCACATCTCAGTGGAGGCAGACGTTTTTATAAGGAGGGAGAGGGGAACAGAACAAAGAGGTCATGGAAGGGGGTTGAAAAGTTTCCTGTGTGCAGAATAGCACAGTCTATTCTAATAAGGCAAATGATGGTCTGGTGTGCATCATCCTGGTTTGGTCACCTCAGCTTCTGTCATCCTGGCTTCTCGTCATCCTGGCTCCACAGTTGAAGGTCAGCAAATCTGCTGGAGCTGGGATGCCTGGTAGTCAGAGTCTGCACCTTTTGAAACTCGTTCCTAGGATTCTTATACAAACATGATGTGTATCTACAAGCTACATATTAGTCAAGGGTCTGTACCGATAGAAACAATGACAAAAGAACGGTGGGATGGGTTACAGGTTCCCACCATTATACTTTTTCACTGTTATAGCACTATGTTGGTAATTTTGATATTCATCCATGGCATACCATTGTGTGCTCAGATACCTCCAAGGTGAGCACTAATTTCACCATTAAAAAGGTAAGGAAACTGATCAGAGAAGTGAATCGACTAATACCATTTCACTGTGCTACTAGGTGGCAATATCTGAATTCACACTTAGATGTTCATTTTCACTGCAGGCTTGTTGTTTTTTTTTTGTCACCCAGATTTCCCTTTCTCAGAACAGTAAAAGTCCATGATCTCTCCTGGTGAAAAAATGGATGTGGCCCATTCGTATGCTCTAAGGCATTACAGTAAATTTGCATCTGAACATGAAAAACAAAAATAAGTCTATAAGTCTTCTTACTGTCCAGACTGTTTTCACCCAGTCCTGGTGGCTGCAATGCTATTGAGTTTAAGTGTTTTATAGGGCAATCTTCTGACTCTCATGAAGACATCCTGAGCCCTTGCTTGGAGCTACCTGTATGTTTTGGGCCGAAGGCAGATCTGTAACTGGGCAGATCATCCTTAACAATGAAACTTATGTTGGCAGCTTATAGGTATACATGGTGCTGTGGAAGGGCAAGGGGAGACTTCCTTAGCCTGCTTAGGTGCTAGAATCAGTCCCAATAACAATAGGACATATATTGTCTCCATAGCCAGGTTGATGTCTCTAGAAATATTTCATCTCTTGGACTAGAGCCATGGAAGAAATCAATGGTTTCATACAGTGTTTCATACCAAGGAAGAAGAGGAACAGGCAATGAGCACAGTCCACCCCAGGCACAGGTGATAAAAGAATATTATCTCACCTATAAGTGGAACCTAACCAACAAAACAAACAAGCAAGCAAAATATAACCAGAGACATTGCAATAAAGAACAGACTGACAGTAACTAGAGGGGAGAGGGGAGAGGGATAATGGGGGAAAAACAGGGGAAGGGGCATCAAGGCACAAGTATAAAGGACACAAGGACAAAGTCAAAGGGGGTAGATTCAAGGGTGGGAGATGGGGATGGGTTGGGCAGGAGGGTGAGGTGGGGGGAAAATGGAGACAACTGTACTTGAACAACAATAAAATAATTGAAACAATAATAAATCTGACTTTGAAAGTCAGCCTGCTTTTTATTCACTTCGCTAAGGAATTCTAAACAACAGGAGTGATAAAAATGTCTCCCCACCAGAGCAGATCACTCCTTAACTCTCTTGTTAAGACACTGGAGACGTAGACTTTTTTTTTCTTCAACCCAGTTGTAAACACCATTCAAACCAAAGCCCTCCCACAGACCTGGCATAAAGGCTCCTGGTTTACATTTTATAGTTAGTATTCATTGCATGTGATAGCTATTTTCTCCTTTGGACTCTATATATTAAAGAATTCATGCAAAAGTGTCCATTATCAAGATAACCATTGATAAATGGGACCTTAGCTGTAACAAACAACCTTCCATCTTTAACTGCATGGTCCCTTGCATGCACCGAGCACTATATAGTGCAACTGTGCTTTCACATTCATTATCTCATCTTGTCCTCATAACAACTTGGAAGAATTGCTGGGAAACTGGTGGATTGACCAAGCAGGACATATGGGTAATAATAAGTCAATAAATTAATTTTCCCCCACAATGGACCATTCAAACACACTCTGAAGGACTATTTTCTGGCCTCTAAATGAAACCTGGAGCAGGTACCACAGATTTTTCTTGTCTTTGGTATATTTTTTAAAAAGACCCATCACTTTAAGTCATGATATGTTTTCACTTATGTCATGTTTGGTGCCATTAAAAAAAACAAAACTTCAAACTTCTCATGTTAAAGCAGGATACCAGTGCTGAGAAAGGTGAGAATGGTTCGTATCTTTTCCAATCCTAGTCTAAAGCTTACTTGATGCATCCCCACTATTGAAGAAGAGAGAGAATTGAGGAAACAGGAAAGAGCTGATATGCCTGGCCAGGTACCCATCCAGTGTCATTTTCTTCTGGTTATAGCAGATGCTTAAAGCTTATGCTTTCTCTCATAGGGCACATTCACGGGTATTTCCAGGTCCCTCTAACTTGGGAAATTACTATTTGCAATTCCTGTGAAGTAGATGAATGCTCCCACTCCAGCTGGTCTATAAAGATGCTAGTAACCAGGTTCCTTTGAACCACCATTGCCCTGTCTGCATTTAGTTGCCTCAAGAACTCCAACTATAGTCCTTTGCCCTTTTAATTTATCAGAAGAACCAGATATCAGTCCCTGTTGTTTCTCCAAACTGTAAAGCAAACATATCACACTCACTATGTAGTGAAACCTTCTCACAAACTTGAGGAAAACTAAATTGTCCCATCCTACTCTCCACAGGAGTAGGGGAAATCCTTTTATATTAGCAATGTTCCCTAAGGAAATCCTTCCTCTAATCTCTAACTCCCCTGTAATGGTCAACTTTAATCATTTTACACCCTGAAGTCACTAGTAAAGATTGCACAGGGCAGAAACATTGCAAAACCTTGTTGTCCCTACTGTTTTGCAAGTCCCATCTAAACCGTTTCAGCATCTCACTTTGAAAAGCAGGAGTGGCGGACCTCTGTAGTCTGAGGCCTCAGCATTAACTAAGCTTCAAACAAAAGAACCCATATTAACATGTGGTGCAATTATTATTCACATTTGACATAAAAGAAAAGAGTCTCTTAGGGTTTTAGATCACTAGACCCAATAGCTGACGCACAGCTGGAGGACGACAGACCACTTCACCACTGGATTCCCAGGCCCCTGACAGCTTCCCCAGGCCGTGCTGTGAGTGTCAGCACTGCAGCCCACACTGAGAGCTTAACTCACGAGGACATCCAAATTCAAACTTAGAGCAAAGTCTCCAAGCCTGCTTAGTTTTAAAGTCCAGGCCATTGGCTGGCCTGAAAATGGCTTAATGTTAAATTAGCTTGAATAACTACATGAAGCTCATGAACTCCCACTTACCAGGCTGATGTCTATTTGAGACTCTTACCTGAGAGAAGAGATCACCACATTCTGACTTCACAAGGCCACTGAAGTTTAGAAAGTTTCTGAGTGTCTGGATTCCTTGGAGATCAGAATAACAGGACTTAGTATTAGTTTATGGACCGAATGCGAGGTGTATTTGTAATCTCTCACTACATTCTCATTGGCACTGCAAGGATGTAAACCAGAACAGTTAAACGTTTTGCAGCACTTTGATTGAGGAAGGAAAAAGCTGTAGCTCCTGTGTCCTGGTACATATTTCCTCTCTCAATACATTAGGGTTCCTCTACCCAGCAATGTACCGGCATACGTGATTCTTTGCCCTAAGTGCTTATATTTTAAAAAATGAATGACCCATTAGGCAGAGCTTTGAACTGAAACAAAACCAGTCCAAATAATGCAGAACATGCTGGAAGGCTAAGATGAGATCCTTTCCTGACTTCCTTAACAGAATGTGGTAAATACTTTCTAAGCTCTTGTATTTTTAACTTGCAAAAGAAAAAAATAAAGAATAAAAAGGGTTTAAAAAAAGCTTTTTGCTGAAAAGCAAAGTTTAATTAAAAGAAAGTATAATAAAGAAGAAATAAGCACAAAAACAGAAAGTATAAAATGCAAATACATTTTCCTGTGCACATAGCTTTCTTCTACAGGAGCGTATTAAAATTAGTATTCAGATCTGTGGGATAGAGATTCTATTATTAAAGCAACTGAAGAGTTTTAATATTATAAATATGTATGACTTTGTGAAACTGTAAGAAATATATTCTGCTCAAAGTTCTACTAATGCTGAATATTTTAATGAAACTTAATATGTTTTTATACAAGTGGTATAAATTATCCACTTTAAAATTAGATAAAAACTATTTGAGAAATAATTTTGAGTATGTGTTCATTAGATTGGAGTTGGAGGACTGCTGGATAAGGGCATTGGGTCAAATCCTTCATCTGCCTTCAAGCACATATTTCCATAATAATGCCCCTAAGCCTATTATGGCAATTGAATCTCAATATTTAGAGAATCCTAATTCATTTCCACTCCTCCTTCACAAAACGGAGTCATTCATGGAAAGTACTTGTTAAAAAAAGTGTGGTTTTGTTTTGTCTTGTTTTCCCTCTACTTGGCCAGTGATCTAGCCCTCTTATGGGTCTCAGCTCCCCAGATAGGACCAATCAGCAAATTGGCCCTTTTCTAGTTGATAGCATATGTTATTTAGATTACAGTATGTACTAAATGGAGGCCTGGCTTTATCCCTGCTTTAAGTTAATCACAACCAATCCTCCTCTCCATCTTTACCAGCAAGCCTCTCATGAGTCCACTGTAAATAGTTAGTACCGTCTAGGTAAATAACTAATCTGCTCAGGTATTATTTTACCAACACCTTCACTAATACTGATTACTGCAGGCACAATTATATTTTTATTATACTTAAATATTTAGCTTTAAAAGGTTGTTTCTCTTCAGAATTATTGTTTTCTTTCTCCCCCACGGTCCTCATTTTTGTGCAACTCTATTTCCCTCTGCCAAATCCTGATGTCAAGGTCAGTGAAAGATGGGCCGTATTTGCTAGAAACCATATATATTTAGTAGTACAGGCATAGTGGTTGAGTTTAATATATTTGTACTTCAAAACAAATACATATTATGTATGTCTATCTAGTTCTTAAAACACATTTTTCATTTTGTCATACTTTTTAGATGACTGTTTCTGGACCTAAAGTAATACAGTTGTTTATTTTAAAAGAAAATAATACTTCTTTGATATTACCATCTACTACATGAAGACCCCTATTGTTTCTTAAAGATTAATCCTAAAAAGACCATTATCCACGTGGCATTCTGAGCTGAGCATGTTGTACCCTGTAGCACTATTCCAAGTGAGAGTGAGGGTGGGAAAAGCCATGTGCTGCAGTGGCTTGAGAACATTTTCAAATGCCTCAGTTACCCCTTCTCCTCCATGGCAATGCTGTGTTACGGTGTCTGGGGACGGATGTGCCTATCAGAGTACAGAATCTGTGTTGGGGACAGGCAGTTGGGGAGGGATGATTAGGTCACTTGATAGTTTGAAAAAACCTCCCCAGATTATTTTGATACAGCACTTCCCTTGTGTATGAAAACCAGCAGTCTATGTTTTATATCAAGAAAAGCAATATAATTTTGAATCCTATGTTGACTCTAGTACAATGAAAATCTTTAGTTTGTTTGGGAATGTGGGAAAGGGGAAGGGAGAGGGAAAGGGTTTTCTTCCTATCCTGGCTGTTCTTAAAACCCTTAGCTTTAAGGTTCTCTTCAAATAAATAGGACTCTTTGACCTACATGGGGTTTTATTCTCCATCAGGGAGGAGATTTATTTTGTTTAAATTTGTTTCTGTTTTAAAAGACTTCTAGTGTGGACTCAACAACTGGTTTATGACTTTGGATTGAATAAAAAATGCTTGCACTTTAGACCATGGAATTTATTATTATTATCTTAGTTATTAGTGATTTTGGTTGGAAAAATAAGAGGTGCTTAATTAAAAAAAATTATGCCTCTTGCTGGCACTTTCTTGGCTTTTACCAACATTTAAGAAGTGTTTGTCTCTTTATTTATATCACATAAATAGCAAATGTAATGATAATAATTGGGATAGTATTAATGCCTTATTGTTGGTCGTGTGCATTCACTTAAATTATCTTTTTAATCCTTATAATAACCTTGCATAAAATGCTTCATTAGTCACATTTTATAGCTGAAGCTAAGGTATAGAACGTTGAAGGCCTTTCCAAAGCTATTCTACTATTAAGTGGCAGAGACTAAAATTCAGATTTTCTGACATAAAACCAAAGTTCCA